>SSNP01000014.1:4665945-4696042 GCA_006937955.1 Pachypanchax playfairii
CATCAATTTAGCATTTGCTATGCAATAACAAAATTATTTCAACTGAGATCAAATTCCAGCATTTTATATATTCATTGAACCATAAATTGTTATTAATAACAAGCTTAGCTGCTAATTTTAGCTGCAAATGGCCGTAGACTTCTATTTAAATTCCGTGTTTCCAGGTGTGTAAAGGTTAATCAAAACTGTTTTCATCAACTGCTTTGACATTTTTAAGAGAGTTGCTTTAAGGTGGAAGTAATCCACTTGGCTAACAAGCCATCAGTCAAGTCAGAACTCATTTTTACTTCTTACAGAAAAGAAATTGACATGTGGCACACATAAAACACATGAGAAACATGTTTATCCACATGTGAATTTGTAACAAAAAACTAAGTTAACACTTTGCATGTGGAAAAATCTCATTTTAAATATGAAAATATAATAAAATACATGATGTTTTTCACCATGTCAGAAACAGGATTTTTTTAAATAAGGGTCTATAGAGGGTCATTCAAAGAGCAATAGAACAGTAAATATATAGTTTATACCTCTTACACAGAAACCCTCTCTCCAAATGATCCAAAGGAGTCTGAAGTCTTAGTTTTGCCCAAGTCTGATGACCAATTCACTGCTAGCATTGCCTCAACATTATCCGTTAACACTAATATTGCTGTGAGGTGTGTTTGTGTATTGTTTGGGTGGTTGTGATTTTTTTTCCTGTACATTTGAATCTCACTTGTGTGCCAAAAGTGTGTATCCTCATATAACTATGAGAGCAGATTAGTGTGTTTGTGTCAGTGTGTGTGTGTGTGTGTGTACAGTGCTTAATTAAACACCTAGCGTGTTGTGAAGTGTCTTGAGTACATGTGCGTTTTATTTCTTGTTTTAGTTCGGTCTTTGTGGGGTTATTTTGTGCTTCACCATGTGTTGTTTTTATTACACTTCTGTGTGTGTGTGTGTGTGTGTCTGTGTGTGTGTATCTGTGTGTGTTTAAACAGCAGGAGTTAAGGGAAGAACTAACCCAGGCTCAACTAACTCATCCAAACTGCAATTCTGACTCATTCTTTTCTGTTCACTTCATTCTGATGTCACCTTCAATCATACTGGCCCTGTACCATCCCTGCAACACACACACACATATTCCCACACCTCAATCTACAAAGTCCATAAACACTGAAAGTAAAAAGAGAAATTGAACCATAAAAATATCATCCACATTTGTTTTTTTGTGTTTGCTGTAGACAACTCCATTTAAATCTCTAAACAAAGACAATTATCTAGGAAAATCTACATGCACTGTAGATTTGGCCACATTACAGCCCCCCGTCCTCTTCTACCCAAAGCTGACTATTAATGATTCCCCAGATTCTTATATAATAGATTATTTCTGTAATAACATATGTCATCTGTGCTAAAGATTCAATTAACCCATAGAGCCTCAGGCTACCTTATGTCTATGTAATCATGTCACCCTCTCCTGAATATAGTCAGTGCTAAAGATCTTCCCAAAAAAAAAAAAAAAAAAACAAGAAATTTTCAATCTCACACAAATAAAATACCTTGAAATAGAGTAAAAATTCTTGGCTCCATTTTTACCAAATTTAACATAAAGTGACATTGTTACAAAATGGGTTCAGTTCTGTACTATAATTAAATGTGCTAGGATTGTCAACATGAAAATGACACCGAAATTATAAACTTAAATTGTAACTTTCTATTCAATTCAGATTCAAACTTCTGACATCTGGTGCACAGAAAAACTTTTTTTTTTTATTTCAAGAATGAAATGAGTAAACTGAAATTTAATTTATAACATTTTAATATAGGATCATTTTCAACAATCAGTTTGGATCATTAATCATCATTTGATTTTTTGTTAAATGTTAAAAATAATAAGTCACAATACCAAATCATCAAATTGTTGAATTTTAAACATAATTTTTCATCTTTCCTGTTTTTTCAACATACTCATTAGAATGCACAATAAATAAGTTAACTTTTATATACTTGTGAACAATCGAGTTTGAATAAACAGTAACTTAAAGATTGTCTATCTGTATGTCTTTGAGTATTGTACTGGGAACCTACAGAGGGAATCAAGACGTTGTAAACTCTGAAATCAAAGATTTGAAAAGTCTGAAATGAACCTGTGGATCATCACCTGGACACCGTTCATTATCAAGTAAAATCAGTTTGCACACACCAATCTTTTAATAATTTACTACATCATTTGCATAAAAGTTATTTTTCATCATGGGTTCACAATAAGCAAACAATGAACAGTGAATCAGAAAATCATTCTAAGAGCGAATATTTTTGAGAAATTGTGTATTAAAATCTTTTGTGCAACACCATCATTTCATTAAAATCTAGTTTTTGTACCTTGTTTTCTATTGTGGTTAGATTTGCTCAAAATCAGTTTAAATGCCTGGTGCTTGGTCTTATACTTCTGAACACATGATCACCACTAGATGGTGCTAAAAACCACATTTCTTTATTCTCCTCAAGTGCATTTTGTAGTTATACAGATTAATCCATTAGGTGATGGAGGCACTTCAGAGCCAGAGTTCAGTCATCTTGTTTTATCGGATTTGTTGGCATTGATGAATTGTCTTTAAATCATGCTGTCCTGAGTTTAAAAAGTTCCAAAAGGTTTCTGGAAATGATGTTTTCTGAGGTGTTTGCAGACCTTTAGGTTTGTTGTTTGTTGGGTCTGTCAGGTGTTGAGATGAGCAGGAGCATAAATCAAGGGAACTAAATACATTAGGGAAGTATCAAATTATTACATATTGAATCCCTTCAAGAGTTTACAGTCAGGAATAAAATTACGTTGTTTTGTTTAGAGTGTGTGCATATTTCTGTGTGTTTGTAAAGGACCTTTTTATTTGAATGCTTGAGGTGTAGACTTGAATGCATGATTCCAATCTGCAGCAATAATTCAGAAGAATGCAAGTGCAACAGTAACTTGCATTTTCCACCGTGGAATCTGTAAGATGCTGCTGATTCCCACTCAGGGATGTGTAACATGGGTTGGAACGATAGGAGATCTTTCTATACATGTAGATCAGTATTACAGCCACAGAAAAAACTCTAAAATTGCTCAAGCTGCTTTATATGGTTTATTCTATCTGAAACAGAAATTACCTTAATTGGATAGAATAAAAATACATATTTACATAACTGGATATTTTCCCAAATGCTAATATTGATAAATATCGTGCCAACCCCATAATCTACATATTATATATTTTTACCTTTGTCTCCTTTTTGAACAGATTCTGTTCCACAGATTCACTTCCTTACCTTGGTAGCAATCTGGAGCCCTGCATCTCTCACTTCACAAAGAACAGATGATCCACAAAATCCTCTTTCTCCCTCACACCCTGCACTTATTGCTGTGTCCCAACAACGGAGACCCGAAACGCCTATTTGCATCGAATCAGTTTGAAAGTTTAACCATAGAAAAATGTGATTTGAAAGGAAAATTGCTTCACTGCCTTTAAAATGTTCTTTATGCTGGACACAAAAATATAAAATTACAAGTTTGAGGTCTTAAAATTTAGAGTCTTGTTTGTTGGGACGGGGCTGAATGGGGAAACAGTGGATTTACAACCTCCCTGTGGCTGTGCCTGCTTGGTGTTAGTCTTTCTTTTGTCTCGCCTCTGTTTTCCCTCCAGGTTATGGAATGGTGCAGGAGGAGCTTCTTTCCCCGGCCTCCATGCAGTACAGCTTGCCCTCTCCACTGGGCGTGGAGCCCTACTGGCAGGAAGTTTCCAGTCTTGAGTGTGCACCCATTGCCACCACAGAAGAAGACACTTTGATGGAGATGTCAGACGTCCAGGTGTGGCCAGCAGGGGTCAGCCCCTCTTTGGTTACAGTAGAGGATTCATCACTAGAGGGCAGCAGTCGAGCTGACGACTCTGAGGGCGCCACCCTCTCCTTACCCTGCAGCTTGGGTCGCCCAAGTAGTGGAGCCAGTGGTGCCAGCGGTTCTATCATGGAGCTGGAGGAAGAAGAGGAGGAGGAGGAGGAGGAAGGGGAGGTTGAGGATGAGGAGGTGCCACCAGAGCCAATGAGTGCACTGGCAGAAAGAGACAGGGTGAGGGCCAGTGGCGCCGTTCCCAAGGTCAATCTAAATGGGCAGCTGGGAGGTCAGAGGTCAGATGTGAGGAGGGGAGAGGCCTTGGCGATGGGAGGAGGAACCCAAGGAGGAGGTAGAGGTGTTGGGCTGGGCTCAGTGGAAGGGATTTCTCTTGTTGCAGGCCAGCAGGTATACGCCCAGCGGAGTGAGATGATGGGACTGGGTCAGCCAGCAGAACATAATGGAGACAACCGGTATGTCAGCTATCAGAATACTGATGCACACGCTTCTACGCTCATATTTTCTTTGCAAATATTTATTTTCATTCTGCTTTCCAGGATGACAGGAACTGGTGCATTTCAACCCTACTTACCAGACAAAGACTCCCTGCAGGGCTGGGTGGGCTCTGTGTCATCAGGACATGACAGAAGCGTGCCGGGCTTGCACGTGGCCCAGGAGGCTCTACTGACTTCGGTGTGTGACACGGGTTATTCTCATGTGCTGCGTGGACACCTTCTGAAGGGCACGCAGCCTTTTGACAGGGGGTTAGGCTTCTCCCATCAGGAGGCGGGACAGCGAGCTTGGGAACAGGAGCAGAAGCGAGGCCAGGTCAGGTTGCCCGGCCGACCACCCGCCGCTTCCTGCGCCCAGAGAGGGAGAACATCTTTATCCATTTATTTATTTATTTATTTATTTTTAAATAATCAAATTGAGAATAATTCAATTTGATTTTTAGTTCATCAACTATTTTAGCCCAATTTAGTTATTGAAGAATCATCAGAATTGATGATTTATCATTTTGACACTGATCCAAACAATTTTTTCACAGAAAAAAATTGTATTAACATTAGTTGACATTTTAGATAAAATGAAACTTGATAAGCATTTTAATAGGCTGTTTCCATATTGACTGATTTATTTTCTTTTGCAGAAAGAGCAGAAGGTGGAGTATTCTGCTGAGGTGCAAGAACAGGGAAATGCAATCGCTAGAAAGGTGAGAGAGTCGTGTTTATATCAACTACACACGAGCGCTGCAAACCCAGACAGACGTCCAATTATAGATTCAAACTTAAAACGAAATGAATGATCCACATTAATCACAGATAAATGTTGGATTTAAGTATTTTGTCCTCTTCAGTACATTTGAAAACAAACCAACTATGACTCCAATAATCTGTTCATAAAAACTTGCAAGACTTAGTATGAAAATTGAGCAAAAAAAAATCTTGAAAATTGGCACAATGTTAGAATTTGGTTGACTGAATGACCACTGAATGTAAACCGATGGTAGATGGAGAACATGTGAGCCATAGTTAGTTTCCTGCTCTGGTTTCCTGTTGAAGCTGCAGCAGTTAACTGGTCCAGGTCTTGTCTCCTCCCTTCCTCCTGCCCTCCTTTATCTAGGTGGGGGTGGATGTGAGAAAGGGTGCTCAGTCAATGCAGCGCACCAGTCTGCGGAGAGTTAAACACTGAAATACACATACTACCCGGTCCTTCAGGTACGGGACAAGCGACAAGCACTTGTGCGTCCCAGTGCTTGGATAACATTCTGTAAATGGCGACCCTGTTCGACTCTGAGCCTAAATATTTTCTTTACCAAGATAAATCTCCAGATTTATAATATTGTTTGCAAGATAAATTTTAAAAATAGATTATATGACGTTGGTTTAAAAACCAATTGGACACCTAATCAAAATAACTAAGACAACATATCAATTTCTTAAATCAATAAGTTATTTTGGTTTTTTTGATGATAAGTTTGAATTTGATGCCAGCAACATGCCACAAAATACTTTGTTTGGAACTTAGAATGGCATTTTATGACGTTTTTTTAAACAAAATAGTTTGTTGTTCTTATTGATGTGACAGGATATCTTGTTGTAAATAATGTTATGAATAATGTTCCTTTCATAAATGTGTTCTTTGGGCATTAAATTCAGACTATCATGGATGATGGCAGTGTCGTGGTAACAGTGTGCTGATAACATGCTGGATGATCCAAGGAGATACAATGATTCTCCTGCTGTTAGGAGATTACACCGTCATCAGGCAAACCATTCTGCCTCTTTGGATCTAACTGACCTTCTATTGTTCACCTGTTACGAGTAATGTGTGAAGTATTTCTTTATTTTGGAAATGTTGGATGATGTGGCAGATGATGTGGCATCCAGGATTTTCAAAAACGCATAATCTCTATAAATTAGTTTCATGTCGACAGTGGGGTTCATGATTTTGTAAATGCATGCACACACGTCCCTGCCTGCAGCCCACTGCATATTACAACTAACACTCAGAAGAAATCTTATTTACTGTTCCGCCAAATTAAAAGCCTTTCAATAGTCAAATCTGTTCCAAATGAGAGAGAAAAATATTTTCATCCTCCTGGGATCCAAACTCTATATCGATGGGAAATTTAATTTCTCTTGCGATTTGTAATTAGTAGAACCTCAGAATCGTATTAATTATTTATTATTATTATTATTATTTTTATTATTTAGTCTTTTAATGACTAGTTCACCATTTATAATCTCTTTTTGTTTTGTTTGTGAGTGTGGGAGTGTGTTTGTCAAAATCAAAGTAAAAGGTCTTCTTACATTTAACATCTGATATGTTGTCTTATTATTTTTAGAGTTTAAATGTTTTTAAAAAAAGGTTGAATTCTATTTCTAACTCCCTGTTCACAGCTTCACAACCTTCATCTACATGTTGATAAAGCCAACGATATAATACTTGTGCATAAACAATAGTTTTTCTTTTTTTTTTTAGGACCGGAAAGCCACTGCCAAAACATCCTCCACTAAAACACGACCGGACCGAAGAGGAAAATGAGCAAAGAGGAGAAAAAGACAAGAAAAAAGATCAAGCTAGAAGGACTAACAGAATTATCCTCAACCTGTGATCAAGAAGCACCACAAGACAAAAAAAAAAGATCAGAAAAAAGAGGAGTTCAAGTTGTAGTTTTTTTTAATATTTGTAAAAAAAAAAAATAACTAAAGTAAAGCATGATTCATTTTTATACTAAAAGAAACATAAATGTTCGTAAAACTAAGAAAAAAAAAAGCAACAAAGTGCTTCCTGTAAACTGTAATCGCATGATGACTGCTGGTGCATGCCCTTTGACCTTTTGAACTGTCATTATCTACAAACTGAAGGGGTATAAGGTACAGGACCTGTTCTATACACAGACCTTAATCCCCCAACTGGAATGGTTGTATCAGCAAGTTGAGTCCGATAACAGTGCAGCCAAAAAAAAAGTCTCGAAGGATGGATGAGTTTGCAGCAAAGCCTCTCCTGAGCCTATTAATGTTTCTTTCACTGAATCCTTTCCCTTATTAATCCTGATGTGATATATGCACTCTATGCTATGTGGACATGTGTTGGTGTGTATGTGTGCGTGTAAATTGCTCTATCGCATGAGTTTCTTGCTTCTGGGTTGGCGATAAGCCTCATCCCATGTTTAGCTTGTTGTCTCTGTGATGTCATGGTGTGGCTCAGCGGTGCAAGCAGAAGTCGCTGCTCTTCCCTGCTTGTGAGTTCTTGTCCGCGTGTCCCAGGATTTTTTTTTTTTCCATCTTTCTTTTTATTAATCGACTTAGACAAGGTTGCTTCCACTTTGGTTCTTGTCTGCCTCGGTTCTCTGTACTGTTTGACTTCAGCAGAGTAGTGAACCTCTGTTAACCTCATGTTTTCAGGGGAAATGTGTTCTCAAGACAACAGAATGTTTCTTTAGAAAATGGTTGGCTGCTCAACTGCATTGCACAGCGGTTCTATAATGCAAATCTTGACTTTTTTCTGTTTTCTGACCTTTTCTCCCCTAATGTTTTTAGTAGCATACCTCATCTTCATCAGTAGCCCTAATCAATATGCAGTAAAAATCACATGCCCCTCCTGTCAGTCTAAAACTTTCATGTTGCAGCACCTCACTGTCTACTTTTATTGAACACAAAAGGATTCCAGGGCCTGGATCTCATACGAATGATGAATTTCTGGCAAGTTTAATGGTATTAGGCTCCAACAGCTTGTGATCATGAGATAAACTGTGCAGCAAGGACAGACAGGTAGCACTGTGATTGTCTAATTAACACCGACCCCAGACTCGTGAACTGTAAGTACAAACATTCACATACAGTACAAGCAAAAGCACACACACGCCAAACATCCACCAAACAGGTCATCAGACAGATTTGCTGCAGCAATAATAAATGAAAACGAAGGCTGTGGTTTTGAAGATAAAAATGAAAGTTCGTTCCATCTGGATTCAAAGCACTGACGTTTTTGCAGCTGAGATGAGTTGGACATGCTCCTTCAACCTTGAAGTGAGCACCTTGGAAAGCACACTGACACAGAGATGCAAGACTGGATAGTTCGGTTGCAACAACATGGGATTGAAAGCAGCTTTTTTTGTTTTTATTTTTACCATTAAATGTAGCAACGAGTCAGAATTATAATTATTTCAATGTTGATTCTGAGAAGTTTGTTGCTGCTCCAAGATGGAATTCATTAACCATTTTTTTTAGTTATTACAGCTCTTAGAATGTCATTGCATTCAATAAACATACTTGCATTACTTCAACTCATTCAACACTTTATGCAGAAACCTGACAGCAGCACTATGTAGACAATGTATCATAGTAGCACTCATTTCTGGAAAATCCAAACACTTTTTATCCCATGTGTACTGTAAATGGTACTGTAGCCTGGATGATTGTGGCACCGAATGAATGAACACATCTGTCACACAAATGCATGTGTTTTCAGTACCTTCTCCATGAACCTCATCCAATAATAGCACATGTGTTTTAACGAATACACTCAACACTCAGGTTTTTAGTTCTGTTCTGCCAGAAATAAACGCTGGTTTTGAGTTTCAGGTAGCCTGCTGGAAGATGTCGGCTGGACGTGATGGAGATACGTTTGCTGCTGGGGGTGGGAAGGGGATGCATGATGCTCAAAGAGTTGTGTGTTTGTGAGAATATGTGCATTAAGTCAGATAAGACCAAAAAAGGTGTCAGAATTCTGCTCCTGTTTGAGGCAGCACTCACATCCTTGTCTAATCCGTTTTTACTGAATAACAAAACTGATGGAAACACTGTTTGTTTGAAGTGCTACAACTTTATTGGATCGACAGCAAATTGGTTGATCCTACTTTTTTGAGGTGTCATGGTTTTTTGAATAGAGTTTGAATTGACATGTTCTTTGAATAACCTCACCAAAACCAGCCATGCTGCTGAATTTAGAGTCGACTTTGAGATTCAAATATCATAAAAACAGGATCCAGAATGTAGTCACTTAAAAAATAAAGCTTTGAACATGTACATTTCCCCACACTTTTAGCTCAATTTATTTAAAGTCTTAAGATATTAAAATGTTTAACATGTTGATTCTTGCAGCTTTCATCACTTTCATCTTAGTCTTCAAGAAACTACAAATTAAAGCTCTGGATGTAGCAAAGACACTTGCTCATACCATCAGTTCCTTTAGATGTCACCGAATGAACCTGAATTCACTCTATATATTTGACACTTTTTCTATTACTTTAATCTGCAACCACTTTAAAAGATATTGTGCAGACATTTTATTTTTTAATCTTGTTTAATCATCTCAGATATCCTGTTTTCACCTGTTCAATGCACCTTCAGCATGTTTGTATGAATGTGTGTGTGCGTGTGTGCAACGACGCTCGGTTCCAAACCTTGTTGAATCAAAAGGGGGGGAAAGAGAGAACATTTGTACCTGGCATGTGAGTGAAGATGATGTGTAACCTACAATGTATTTTAAAATGAGTATTGTATAATTTTAACTGTTGCAAACAGTAGAGATCACCTGTACTCCTTTAGACTGGATACATGACAATGTAAACGCAATATCATATTACTCTATCCTAAGGAATGCAACTGCACACATGCACAAAAAAAATATGTTTTTATGATAATATATGTATAAATATATATGAAAAAAATCTATTTAATTAGAATGCTATGCACCCTCATAGAATTGTTATGGATGTCCTTTAAGCGTTATATAGTCAAATGCCCATTTCATGGGGAATGTAGAGGCTTTGTAGCTCTGACCATTTGTTTCCTTTTTGTCTTTTGTATTGCTCTGGAGAGAGAACAAACAAAGGTGAACATGTATACAAGCCTTTCGATCAGATCTCTTCTGACATGAAGATATGTATAGATCATGTTACCCTGTACACCAGCTCTAATCATTTACAACACTTAATAAACAAGATGGGACATATACTTGTGGTATTTTTGGTAAAAAAAAAAAAAACTTTCATGATTGTAACTTTTATACAGGTGTTGATTGAAACAGATACGTGTGCAGTGTTTCATGTCTTTTCTTTGCAGAGGTTTGCTCATAAGATTCATCATGTCTTGTGTTTGCTGGCTCATTTTGATGTAAGATATTTTTTTTTCTCAAAATGTAATTTAATCACTGTAGATTTAGATCAAACATATTTCTGGGTTGTCACAATAAATGTGTAGTGCTGACAGCGGGTGGGAGTGTGATGATGTGGACCTTAGTGTAGAAGAGATCAGGGAATAGAAAGCCAGTAGAAGTACATGCCTCAGAGATTGGGCAAAAAAACGGACCTTGATCCAAAATAACGATGAAAAACATGTTCTTTAAATCCGTTTCCAAGACTTGAAACCAAGACTAATTTTCAGTTTAAATTAATTTGTCATCAAAGAGCAGCTGGAAACAGAAGGTACCGGGCTGAAGTGGACTTGAACCAGCACGTTGTTTTGATCAGACGATGTGATAAGAGGAAAAACATGTATTATATTGGTTCCAGGACCAGGTCTGACTGGGCTCTGCTCTTCTTGACAGTTAGGAAAACTACAAGTTGTGACGCCCCCCGTTTTCAGCCAATCACAGCTCGCCGCCTCACGTGATGTTTTGTAGGAAACCCCTGTGTTGTTTTGGGGTTTCCATCGACCACGTGGAGGATCGAGGTGTTTTCTCAAGGTAGACCGCGGGTCCAGACGGCTCACGTAACTCTTACCGTCCACGGTGTCGAAGCTCGACCGTGAGATCATGTCAGCAGCGGCAGGTCAGACCCGGAGCCGGGAGATCCCCGCAGTCCGGAGGGTCGCGATCCACGATGCAGCCCACATGCCGCAGGATTACTCCACGACCCCGGGGGGGACTGTGTTCAGCACCACGCCTGGAGGTATGATGCAATGGATCCTTTCAGTGTTTCCTGAACCCGGAATCAGAAGAAATTTCTGTAAAATCTCCTCATGTTTTAGATTCTACATCTATCCACTGTCACGCGCTTGACTGTCCTTTTATAGCTACTATGTGTGGAAGATAAACAATGTGTAAATAATCAGTGTTTTCTGTGTAAATAATAAGGAAACTGTTCTGGAATCAATCAGTTCAACGGCATTTAGCAGGGAAATTGACTCAGTCATGATCTATTAATAGCGCAGCTGTAACAGCTGGCTGCAGCAACATGTTTACCTCTTATTAAAGATGAAGAGAACTAATGAATGCATCATGGATGATACATCTAATATTATTATTATTCCTTAGGGATTGATCAGAGTTCCTAAAAAATATAGAAAATTCCCCAAATATAATTAAACATAATGAAAAAAATAACAACAAATTAGCCAACAACAATTTAAAAAAAGAAGGAAAATGAAGAATATGGAGGGCAATGGTGATTAGTCAGCAGTGAAAGTCTCTTTCAGTCATCAACAGACTGAGAGGTTTAACACAAACGTGAACAGAGTGGAGCCTTGGGAAATTTCCAGCATGGTGTTTTCAAAGAAAAACGGGTGACAGTGAGAAACCTGACGCAGATGTGCACGTTCTTTAGAACTGATAACATGTTCAGAACATCACCAGCTGGGACAGTTTCACCTGATAAAAGGAGCTGAGTTCATGCTGGTGAATAAACATCACTGATGTGGAATCTGGGTTACCAGTCACGGTCGTGTGTGAGTAACCAAAAAGTCCCATCTGGAGACCAAACACGCATTTAGGACATTTAATCTGCTTTTTGAGTTTTTTTTATTTCTTATCGTGTTCTGGTAAGTTCAGTATTCTGTTATTTAATCTTTCATGAGTTTATTGTTGCTTTATCTGGACAGAAAATCCTTTCCATAGATTATTTTTCATTTATATTGATCATATTATTATAATTTATCTATTTTATGATAATAGTATTTATTCGGGGGGTTATTTTTGTCTTTATTTTGGTCCAGTACATGTCAGCGTATACGTGCACACTTTTACAATCATATAAAATTTAGCTCACCAAACATATTTGTTTCATTTCTAGAATTTTAAGAATTGATTTTCAAGTTCTGGATTAATTTATGCAAAAGGAATTGAAGAGTGGGAACAATATGGCAACATGAAGTGTGACTTTTATCCCTGTGCTGCTGCCACCGCCTGCAGGTACCAGAATCATCTACGACAGGAAGTTCCTCCTGCAGTGTCGATCTTCCCCTCTTACTCGTACGCCTCCCAAACTGCCCGATATCCCAGGAGTCACCAGGCCGCTAAATCCCAATGAAATAAACCAACCCGAAGAGGATCTGAAAAACAACGACCATAACGTTCATACTGAGGAGAATTCAGGTAAATACATCGGATTGAAAGACAATAATGGCTTTTTTTTTTACTTCTATGTTTTGTGCAACTGAATAACTTTTTTTTTTTCATTTCTAGGGGAAGAAGCCCAGTTTGAAATGGACATATAGAGACAATCAGCTACTAGTAACAAAGTAATGAAACTTTATAGTAGTTGAAATGAAAAGCCTAATCTTAGATGGATGTATCATTTTTCAAATATGTTCTGAAAACAATTGTTTTTGTTTATGTAATGCCTAATATATGTTCAGCCTTAATAGATGCATAAAACAGTTTTTCACATTGATTGCACGTGACTTTGTATGTTTTATAACCAGAGCTCTAAATTAATACTCGCCAACCCACCAAATCCAAGTTAAAATTCATTCTGACTGGTAATAATTAACATTTACAGACCACTTTCACCAGCGATGAAAGCAGCAAATCCTTTCAGTTATTTGTTTTGTCATTATGATTCCTATGAATGTCTCATACAACCATTGGCTGCTTGCTAGTTTGCGTGCGATGCATCAGTTATACACCAGCAGAACCAATCCAAACACCTGGGAATAAAGAACATTCACAGACTTCACGTGGATGTGCGAGTACGTTCCACAGCCGGTTCTGGAGTTCTTGATGTCCTAAATAAGATTATATTTTGTCACTTCCTGCCACTTTTTTCCTTCTCACTTTTTCTCAGTCTCTGAAAGATGCCCAGGAAGGTTTGGAGGTTCTTTTCATGATGAAAATATCATGTTGTTTACACACCTGTGCACCACTTATTCATACCTCTCCTCAGGACATGTTTAGGGTCAGGCAAATAAAACAGGAAATTACAGGCGTTTTAATTGTTTATTATTTTCTACATGTCTTATTTTTTTATTATATTCTAGTCAGCACAATAAAAGGTACCATGTTGACCAGTAAACTGTAAATATAATCTAATTTTTTATAATTAATTTGGGTTTTTTTAGGTTTATATTGTATTCTGTTGTATTTACAATCTGTATAATTTCCCCCTAATAAAACTGGCTTGTAGAAATTGGTGATCAAAAAGGTTAATTTAGAGTGCTGACTCTAACATATAAAAAAAAAAATAGCTCAAATATTTATGAAATCTTATTTCATGAAATTTGGATTTTTAAAAGTTAAAAACAGAATGAAGAAAAACACTTCAAGCATGTGTGTAGTAATGACATCAGCAGTGACTCATTCCGGCCACACGAGGGCAGAAAACACTGATATGCACGTGTAGAGGTCATGTAATACTGTATCCAAAGTTAGTATTTATTCATCAAAATGATAAAACAGCATTAACATTCTTATTTTGAGCAATCAGGGCAATGTTTTCACTTCAAGTAATTATTTAAATTAACTAAATCAACAGCTTTTACAGACAACTGATATGAAAGTTTAAAGTACAGAAAATAAAGTTAATCAAAATGTCATTAAATGCAGCTGTTAAATCTGATAGCCACTCTTCTTCTGTTAATTTGTTCCCTTTTTTACTTTAAAGTCTCACAGAGAAAGATTTCAAATGTATTCAAGATAAATGAATTAATGCAAAATAACATTTAAAATATAGTTCAGTTAAAGGTTATGCTGCCACAGTTTTAACTGTTTACACATGGACTCAACCAGTACAAAAGAAGCATCTAATTATAGCCTAAGTGCGGAATTTTCTTTTTTTTTTTTGTTTTGAAAAAAGAAAATTATATAAAGTATTTTTTCATTTGCCTCAAATAAATTTCATGGAAGTCTCAAACCCCCTTAAATTAACCTTAACACTCTGATCTGTCTAACTTATTACGTTGCAGTAAAAAGTAAACACAAATATTCGCAGCCAGTTGTTTGGGTGAATGTTCAATAGTGCTCCAGTCAGTGTCCATGTTGTGCTTTTAACTCGGGTCCAGCTCCTCCAACAAATCAAATGAGTCTCTATTTCTTGAATTAGTCAGTTGGGAGCAGGATGACGTCCTGCATCACAGCAACAGCCTCTGTACCAGCAGATTGGTCATCTGAGTAAAGTGCCTGTTGTATTCCTCCTCATTGGCAGCCACATTCCTCCACCACCATGTCCTCATGATGCCTCATCACCATCCTCCCGTTCTCATAGTACAGCATGGAAAGTGGTGCCAGGCGTGTGGGCACGCAGGAGAGACACGGCACCTTGTCTGGGTGGTGAAACTTCAACAGACTCTGCAAAGAAAAATATGATTTTTCATGTGTTTTTATTTCTTTATATAAACTGTTGCATATGATGCATTTCAGCCTTACCTTCATGTATGCGTGGTTGGTGGGGTTAAAAGTTTCATTCACAGGTGTGGGGCAGCTCCCCTCACAGCGATAAGCATTGTAACGTTTGGGATAAATGATCCAATCACTCCAGCTGAGCTTCTCAAAGTCCACCAACATGTTCACCTTCCTGCACAGAGGACCATGGTTCTCCTCTCCTGCAGCTGTTACATCTCTCTGTTTCCTCTGAGTCTGCTGGTGTCTCCTCTCTCTGCTTCTACTGATGCTGGAGGTGGGCTTCACCCGCTCCTTATCCAGGCTGATGTACTTGGAGTGCTCTGCTGTGTGGATTAAAGATGGCTTTTGATGGCTGTTTGGGATCTGCTTTGAGAAGACCACCATCGTTACCCTGTCAGCTTTGGGGTGCTGGATTCTCTCCTGCTCCTCCTTCATTTTAACCTCATCTGTTCTGTTTGTGGACTCTCCCTGTTGCAGCCAGCGATAGAGCATCTCTGTCATGTTGAACACGTTACAGGAGGAGGGTGAGATCATCGAGCTGGGGTGAGCTCTGATGCGTCCCAGCAGCAGCCTGTTCTCTGAACAGTCCGTGCCAGAACACAGGTCCATGTTGGAGTGATAGATGTCCACAGAGACGCTAGAAGACTCGGTGAAGGCAGGCAGACAGATCCGGAGCTCAGCCAGTTGGATGTTGTCATTAGCAGCCATGGAGGACAGGTCAAAGGTCACAGACCACCTCTCACCAATCTGCTCACAGCCTTAAGGAAAGGAGGAAAATTTTAGGCTTTATTCTGATACAAACTATGTGTTTTGTTTGCTTAGTATCACATTACATTACATTTAATTCCTACATTTATTTATATTCACGTAAATGAGTGCAACGTGCAACCCAACATCTGAAAAATATGAAATTAGTTTGTCATTTTTAACACTCACTTTTAGCGACAAGGCTGATCACAGTGTCTGAGTCGTGGAGACCTCTGCTGTGCTTCCTCCGGATCTGTCCGAGGTTGCCTGGTGTCCTGGCCCGGTCCTCGGTCCGCATGGTCCGGTAAAGCTGCACCATGTAGAGGGGCAGGCTGCTGGACTCCTGCAGCCGCACAGAGCGTCTGGAGCCGCCGGAGCGTCCGGTCATCTCGCGGAGTAGTGCTTCGGGGACCACCCCAGAGGGGAGACCCAGAACCAAATCCATCAAAAATACAAATAGTATAAATTCCGCTGCGTGAAGCTTCATAATTCCCATGTGATGCTGTTACTTCCACAGTCAAACTCAAATTGCTTGGGCTGATATGCTGAGGGGTTTATAACGCGTCATGGCGTGCTTTGAAGATGTGATGATGGCCGAAGGGCCATTTGGGACCCGCGGAGCCTCAAAGACCGCATCGTCAAAAGGGCGTTTTGTACCGAAACTGGGTTTTGTAGTGAAACCCGAAAGAGCTTCGCGCTCTGATTTCTAAGAGATAAATCAACTACGCCACTGTCTAGTGATTAATGGGGTAAACAAGGAACACGCGATCTAATCAAAAAATATCATATCATGGTCTCTTAAGACATGAAACGATATTAAACGGGAGAACTGAAAGTAAAAATGAAGACATTCAGAGACTTATGAAAAAAATCCAGGTTGATCAAACTTTAAGTTTAGAACAGGTGGTAAAAATAATAGAAATAAATTGGCACTTTTTCAAACAGCAATTTACAATAAAAAATACTATAACATTCATGTAAACCTCGACACGTGATTTCACATGAAACTTTTTCACTGATTCCAACAAACAGCCAAAATAACAAAATAACAGTAAATCACATGGAAAGACCCCTTAAAGGCAACATCAAGGCTCACTGGTCGTTTACAAAATGCACATTTCAAAGAAGAAGAGAAGAAAGACCAAAGAAAAGAGATAAATGATTTGCTTTGCATAAAAATGAGCTTTTCCCTTTTTTCTTTGTAGTTTTTTTCTTTTTTTACAATAGATGTAACACTATTAAATTAAAACTATTTGTATGTTTTAAACTGACAAACCGCTTTAAATTAGCAGTTCTAAGTGAACCACACTGAAAAAAGAGGCACATTAAAAAAATATCAGCTGATGGAACAGAAAGACTGTGAGTTTACTGTATAGTATTAAGAAACCCAATAACGTTATTGAAACAATTAAAATAGTGAACACCGATGAAACGCACGTAATCCAAGCTGCGTGCGTAAAACGTCTCCAAAGGCGCACAGAATGCAGATCGAGAGATGGGATGTGCAGATCAAGTCAAAAACATTCTTACAGCTTGATTATATGTTGTATTTTCCAAATCAACATAAAGCCAGACAATATGCAGTTGGTTGCCTCACAAAACCCCCAATAAAAAACAATTAAACGGTGAAAAGCTTCGAAGATCACTTACATCGATGCACTTGTTTTGAAAGTCTACGTTTCATCTGAAGGCCGCAACCGCATCTTAAATTCTTGGGATAAATTAAAAATGTGACTGCAGACATGAAACTAACCGCTAAACCATCTGCTTGCATTGCACTCGAAACATTTTATGCATGTAAGTTTCCTTGAGTGATTCATTAAATAATGCACTGAGTTTATTTAATGAACGGCTGCGATTTTCGAAGATAACCTCTAATTTGACCGGAAACTGCAATTCACATTAACAGACGCACGTGCAGAAGCTGATTAAAGCGCTTCCTTGCAGCTGCTGGTGTTAGTTCGGATGAGCCGCGCGGGTCAACATGTACCTGCGCACGTTCATTTGTTTCATTTTTCTGGCAAGTCGAAGAATTTTCTCAGGTAAGTTCAATTCCTGTTCTATCGATTCAAAATCTAGAAAGCACGTTGATGTGTTTTGGATTTTCTCCTGGAACGACGCAAAAGCGTTTACGTGGAACTTCTTCTGGTTTTTCACTGCAGCAGATTAAAATTCAAGGTTTCTAATTAAATTTTTTAAAAGAGCGTCATATGAATTTATAGAGACGTTTCCCAATTTACTGGTCAGTTTAAAAGCAAAGCTTCGCATAAAACAAGCCACTCTGCCAATAATTAGGTCAATGATTGATTACGTGTGTTGATTTCCTGAACTGACAACAAACACTCCTGTTTCTTTAATTCGATGCCTAAACAAACTTTTTTTTTTTTTGAGTCGTGTTTTTGACTTTCTTATTTTTTTCTTATTGGATGTTTTAGAGACTGACTGCAAACACTTTTGCGCCAGAGTGCAGAGAAACAGCTTGCACGACTAAGACCAAACCTTAGAAGTTTGTGTCAAACTTCTTATAATCTAGAAGACTGATACACCGATAGCCCAGAGTGATTCATTTATCATTATTTTGTTTCTTGTTTGTACTTTGACCTTTCTTACTACCTCAGTAGGTCAAATCTTGGGATGCCCTGAAGGCCAGTGGCAGTGTGATGATGGACGCTGCATTAATGATGCGTGGCGATGTGACGGACAGGGAGACTGTCTGGATGGATCTGATGAAATGGACTGTGGAGGTTTGTATTCATCATCCTAATTTTCTTTTTTTATTATAAGTGAAGTCCCTGTGTCTGCTGACACCATTGTGGTTTCAATTATCTTTTGTATTAGTAGCTTAAAAATGTTTCTTGTTGCTCTCAGCCTCCCAAGATTCTGATTGTCCTCTGGGTCAGTTTCCTTGTGTGGACTCTGTTGGTTGTGTTGATGCGTTGGCACGCTGTGATGGAAGAATTCAGTGTCCCACTGGTTCAGATGAGGAAAACTGTCCAGCCACAGAGGGCTGTCTGGATTCAGAGTGGATGTGCCAAAACCGCATTTGTATTCCCAAAGAGCTGCGCTGCAACAGAAAAAACGACTGTGGCGATAATTCAGATGAAGTGGACTGTGGTGAGAAACGCTGCTGTTTCAGTTCTCACTCCAGAAACTGAACATGATTATGTCAAACACTTTGTTTTGATGAATTGACCTTTTGAAGACCCTCATAATGCAAAAACAAAAAAGGATGGTCACTTGTGGAATATTTAGGTTTTTTTCTTGATACACACATTTAATTTATGATGCAATCTCCAGTTGATCTTCACTTCATTGTGACATGTTAGAATACCAAGTAATGCTCAAATGGATTATACAAAAATAAGAATAAATGAAACTTAAACCACAATCCAAACCCAAACGATCTGCAATGCACACCTTGTTGTGTTAAATATTATTTTCTGCATGTCTGATTTTAATTTAAGGGTTTATCCAAATCTTGCCATGTTTTTTCATAACTCCGTTAAAAATAACTTTCTGCTCTTCTCAAAGATGAGACACTGTTTTGTTTATATTAATAAGGTCATGTTTGAACAAACAAGAAAAAATAATAATTTCATGCTCTTAAATGTTTGGATTTCTGCTGTTCGACACCAACTTCACAATTGAGATGATTATTCTAATCGTTGCAGGTACATGTAGTGCAGGTGGTGTACGGTGTCCTGAGGGGACATGTCTTTTACCTGAAGAGAGATGTGATGGTGAAATTCAATGTTCTGATGGCAGTGATGAGCCGATAACCTGCGGTGAGTGTGATCAGGATAATTATACTGAAGGAATCATCAGTGATGCTCAAATCTAGTTTAGATGTCTGTATTCAGTGTGAGGTGTGATTTGGCTTCTACAGGTCGTTTCTGCTCCATGAACAATGGCGGCTGTAGCCACGTGTGTACTGATAAACCTTGGGGGTCTCTGTGTTCCTGTCCTGTTGGATATAAGCTCTCTCCTAATGGTGCAGTATGTGAAGGCGAGTAAACTCTGTAGTTACACTTTGTTTCCTAATGTTTTTTTGCTAGAATTGGTATTGTACAAGACATCAGACCATTCTCCTAATTTTATAATCCCTCTGCATTGTTGAACATTTCCAATTTTCACCTCTTGCTTGTAAATGTTAAACCATTTTTGGTTCCAGATTTGGATGAATGTGCGTCACCTTTTCCTCCATGTTTGCATCACTGCACAAACACCATTGGATCCTACTACTGTCACTGCAAGGAGGGTTTTAAACTGATGCAAGGCTCCAGGTGTCTGGCTTCAGGTGAGGTTTTCCCATGTTACATTCTCGAAGGATTATATTTTATGTGTGACATTTAAGATGGTTTTGAATTGAACATCTGATATCCACATTTCAAGTTTTGGAGATATGCAGAAGACAATAAAATGGAGCAGTTGATTTAATGTGGGAACTTTTTTATAACTCAGTGTTGGTTTTTGTGTGTGAGGCAAATTGGCAATTAAAGTGTAACCTCTACCACTTTTTTTTTTTTTTTTTTTTTTTTTTTTTTTTTTTCTTCTGGGAGCAAGAAATATTTTTGACTTGTCAGTCATTCACTTGCAAGTAAAATAAAACTCAAAGGAACATATTTCAGGGCATCACATGTCCCCTTGTAACAAACTACAAGACTCCATTCTAAATGTTCACTGGACTTTCTGAACATGTCAGGAAATGCTACCCGGTTGCTGACTGTGCAGAGCAACACGATGGGACTGCTGAATGCCAACACTCAACACTTCAGTATAATCAAGGCTGCAGTTTTTGACCCGGTGGCTTTAGCTTTCGACGTTAGCAGAGGATGGTACTACTGGGCTGACAGCCGTGGCAACATTTATAAAAGTAACGGACGGCAGAGCGGG
Organism: Pachypanchax playfairii; assembly: GCA_006937955.1. Lineage (NCBI taxonomy): Eukaryota > Metazoa > Chordata > Actinopteri > Cyprinodontiformes > Aplocheilidae > Pachypanchax > Pachypanchax playfairii. The sequence goes on from SSNP01000014.1 coordinate 4,686,494, forward strand.
ACAATCTATTCAGGTAAGTTGATATACACATTTAATTTCAAAGGACTGACATTAAAATTTCTGCTTTGATTTCACTTTGTAAAATGTAAGTGAATCCTTTTGATATAAATCAGGTGAGGCTGGAATCAAAAGTTTAGCCTATGATTGGCTAAATGGATACCTGTTCTGGACCAATCAGAAGACTAAATCAATCTACATGCAGTCAACTGATGAAACAAGTTACACAACCTTGCTGAATAAAAATATCAGCCCATCAGAACTGGTGGTTCTGCCTATTGAGAGGTACATTTAGCTGTTTCAATGTTAAATTGATCTAAAATTGTGCTTTAAGGTTCAAATTTTAAATTTGGCTTTATATTTGTACCTAAAACACAATCTCCATTTCTATCGCCCAGCTTAATGTTCTGGATTAATGATGATTCGGGTGACAGAGTGACACTAGAGAGATCATGGATGGATGGATCAGACCGAAGCACTCTGACGGTCCTTACTGCCCAGGTCGCCCACAGCCTTACAGCTGATGTAGCTGCTAGGAGGCTCTACTGGATCAGTCACTTCAAGAGGGTGAGATCTGGACAGAGTTTATGAAACACATTAATCTCTCATTAATCATTGCTGTTACCTCCATGGGCAAACTGCACGCATGGCTGAAGTTTAGTTATGTCCTTGAGAAACAGTTTGACGCTTGGAGAAGCTGGGGGTCGGTGTTGATGATCAAGTTGCTATGATCTTTTTATGCTGCATCTTGATTTGATACATGAATTTCTTTTTTCAGTCAGTAGAGACGGTGAAGGTGGACGGAACTGGCCGTTATTCCTTTACAGGACTTTTCAACAGGAGACCAGCTCTGAGCCTCGCTGTGTTTGAGAGTATGTTCTACTGGGTTGATGACAAAGGACTCTGGCAAGTTCCACTGAGCCAACCAAAACAAAAGAAATTTGTCTGGAAGACAGAGCTGCCGCTGTTAACAGTCTACCATGAGCTCCAGCAGCCAAAAGGTAATTTAAATGGGGATCAGCAGCACATGTTTAAATTGGAGAATGGAGTCTTGAGTTTCTGACCATTCATTCAGTAGTCCAATGATGCTAAACTCATAACCAGTGTATAGCATTAAACACTGAAATAGGGTTTTCACTGATTGAATAAAGGTAATTTTTGGACGTTTCTCATTTTTGTTTAATCAGGTTCTTCTGCTTGTGCGAAGACGTCCTGTGTCCTCTGCCAGCTGACAAAAAGCAGCCCTGTTGGATTCACCTGTGCATGTCCATATTTTAATGTTCTTTTGCCTGATGGAACATGTGAATGTGAGTTTAACCCAACATATATAAATTGTATGAATTAAGACCTGTTAAGTTGCGTTTCTGTAAAGTGAACTGAGACCTCCTCTCCTAGGGATCTTAGATTATAGCAGTATTTTAACTCTCGATGTGACTTATAAAATAGAAAATGTTGTCCTCTTAACAGGTTTGTGGTCATTTCAAATTCAAGTTGAATGTAAGTACTGTTAAAGTGTTTTGTAATTTTCCACAGATCCACGGTTTTTATATGCAACTATTACTACAATAAATATGCTGGAATTTAGAGGCAGCGAGTCGACGAAAACGCAGCTGTTTACCACAGACGAAGGAATCCTGTCGTTTGATCTGGACTGGTACAGAGACTGGCTGTACTGGGCCAACCGAACAGGCCACATCCAGCGCTCCAGTCTGACTAAAGACATGGTGGAGCTCATCCCAACCCCTTTGCCAGGTTTTAACTTTTTTTTTGTGTGTGTTTTTTGTCTAGTTAAAAAAAAAAGAAGAAAAAAATTCTAGACGAGGTGTTAAAATTGTCTTTTGTAGTTTAAGTTGTGGCTGTAAATGTATTCTAACCCTGTTTTTACTTTCAGTTTGTATGATAAATGTGGACCAGAGGAGTGGTAATCTATTTTGGGTGTCATGTGACCAAAACACCATTGGCTCCACAACAATTGGCAATAACTATCCACAGAAGCTTTATCGCACAACAAAGGAGATTCACAGCTTCTATCTGGACTGGCTGAGGGGTGGGATGTTCTGGGTTGAGGAGGAGTACATTTTCAGTATGGACTTGTTGGAAGGCAAAGCTAAGGAGCTGCTGCAGTTTGCAAGAGGCATGAGTAGCAACATTGCCTTTGACATCAGGGCCAGCAGTCTCATCTGGAACTCTGAACGAGCAGGTTGGTTCCTCTTGGATCTTGCAGATTAACAATTGTTTTGCAGGCTCAATGTTTGTGGCCCAAGAATAGTTTAAGTGCTAAAAATACTCACTAAAAACATGTTCAGCTTCATATTAGACATCACACTCAACCCTCCGATGGCTTTACAATAGACTAAAATAGCCTCCATAATTTGGGTCTCAGGCGGAAGTGGTGTTCTGATGATTTATGTTGCCCTGAAGAAAAATGCCACCATAGTACGAATTAACAACTTATTTCATAATGAAATGTCATTAGAAGTTTATACAGTATTCTTGTTAATGGCGAGTGCGTCCTGTTAATGTTTAAACATATTTTTATGATCCTTCCCAGATATTTTCTCTATAAATGCCCTCTGGGTCCTTGGCGGCCGTTGTTGGGTCCTTCTCCTCTGGGTGTGTCCAAACATTTGCCTGTTGCTCTGACAACGCAAAGAAAGTAAAAATAACATCATATTTAGTCTCCCTGTCCTGTGGAGAATTTATTTGATAGGAAAAATGTATTCATGGAAAAATATAGAAACAAAAATAAACGATAAATCTCTTAAAGTCAAGACTGTGGAATGGCACGTGTGTGTGTAGCACATCTCAGCAGGTAGCATATTTCTGCAGAACACTGGTTCCAGCTGTCTGAAACACGGCTGCGGAAAAGCTATTCAGTACTGCTTTAAGACCTTTTGACTTATTTCTTTGATGTTGCGCTTCATTTTCCTAGTTGCAGGAGATTTTTATTTCTTGTTTTGTTTTGTTTTTTCCAGGCTTAACAACTCTGAGTTTGCTGAAGGATAGAAGCCATCAAGCAGGAAGAAGGTGGAACATTTCCGGCTCAGTTGTAGCTGCTTTTGAGCCCTTCCTGTTGTCCATTTCTGATGATGTAATGACTCTGTGGGATCGGCGTGATGGGAACAAAATTCACGCTGTGACTGTGAATGGTCGCGTGTTCAGTGTGATTGCTGCACTTGGAAAGATTCTGATTGGTCAGTTCCTGATGTTTCAAATCTCAGATGTATCTGTAAAACCAAAATCAGTTTCTAACTCTGTTATAGATGACTTAGTTTAATTTAGCTCCAATATATCTGAAAAATTTCTTGATTTATTCTGTTCAGAGCCCAAAACTCCAATCTGCAGTGCACCATCTTTTTTATGTCGAAGTTCAACAGTCTGCATCCCACAAGTTCAGCTCTGTGATGGGAAGAGGGACTGCCCAGAAGGAGATGATGAGAAGTTTTGTGTTGCCACATGTTCTTCTAAGGGTAGAGTTTTCTTTTTTATTTATTTATTTTTTCTCTGGTGAGTGCAGATGTTCACTAATAACGACTGTCTATTTCAGAGGAGTTCAAGTGCAAAGATGCTAGAAGCTGCATTCCCAAAAGCCTTGTCTGTGATGGCCGCTCTCATTGTCACGATGGCTCAGATGAGTTTAACTGTCCAACTGAAGCAGTTACTGTAACTCGAGCAAACATGGTGAAATGTCGCAGCGGCTCTAAGCTGTGTGCAGATGGCACAGAGTGTGTGTTATACAGCCATGTGTGTGATGGAGAGGTGGACTGTATGGATGGATCTGATGAAGTGGGATGTGGTGAGTAATTTTCCTAACAATGTGATTAATACGATCAGATTAACTTGACAAATTCTGGAACTTGCTCCTGTGTTTTTTTAGATGAACATGAAAAAATCACAAGTTCTGAGAGTGTTGCTGCAGCACGAGGAACATCACCTGCTACTACGCCTGCTCAGAGTCCACCAGCCTGCAGCAGCCCATCTGTCGTCTGCCCCTCTTCTGCACATGTTTGCATTTCTCCAAATCAGTTCTGCAACGGCATTAAAGACTGTCCTGATGGATTTGATGAGAAAAACTGCATGAAAAGTTGTCCCTCAAAAAGTAATATAAAACTAGAAAGTTGTTAAACAGTTCCACATATTGTGGGGTTAAAAAAATCATTGTGCAGAATTCAGTTAATTAAGATGTTGTCTAACTTTTTCCAAAAAAAATGTATTTCCCAGATGATTTTCTGTGTCAAGATCGTCGGCGCTGCATCCCAAAAAACCAAGTCTGTGATGGTCGCTCTCACTGTAGTGATGGATCAGATGAAGTTAACTGTCAAAGTCCAGAACCTCTTAAAGCTCCAACTAAAGTTGTGAAATGTCGTTTTGGCTCTCGACTCTGTGGAGATGGGACAGGATGTATTCTGTTGAGTCATGTTTGTGATGGAGAGAGAGACTGTCAGGATGGTTCTGATGAGGAAGGATGTGGTGAGAATTTAGTGAGAATTTCTTTGATAAATTCCTTTTCTAATATTTCTCTCACAATGTTTAATTCTTTGTAGACATGACAGATCGTGTTCCTGGCAGTTCTGGGGAAAATGGGAACTTGAATGAGTCTCCTGCCCCCACGGAGGAGTTAACTAAGCCTCCCACCACACCTCCATGTACCAGCCCTTCAGTTCTGTGTCCAGGTTCTTCTGTTTGCATCAAGCAGTCACAGATGTGTGATGGAAGGAGAGACTGTCCAGATGGATTTGATGAGAAATGCATCAAAAGATGTCCTTCAAGAGGTCTGTGGTTTGAACTTACTACAGTAATGTTCATATATAAGTAGAAGTATAATAAGATGATAGTTTAAGCACTAATTCTGTAAATATTCTTTCATCCTCTGTAGCTGACTTTCGCTGCAAAGACCGTCGAAGCTGCATCCCAAAGAGCCAAGTGTGTGATGGTCGCTCTCACTGCAATGATGGTTCAGATGAGATTAACTGCCCGGGTCCCGTCACTTCTCTATCCCAAAGTAAAGTTGTGAAATGTCGTTTTGGCTCTCGACTCTGTGGAGATGGGACAGGATGTATTCTGCTGAGTCATGTTTGTGATGGAGAGAGAGACTGTCAGGATGGATCTGATGAAGAAGGATGTCGTGAGTATTCATCATAAACTCACTGAGTCTATTTTTAATTTTTTTTTTTTTTTTTTCCCCCATCTCTTTATTGAAGGTTTTTTCCTCTTTTACAAAAACAATGTGGTACAAACAGCATTGCCACACAGAACAAAACACGCAAACAAGGGAACAGACATCAGAGGATCTCGTACCAAACTAAGGTTTACAGTAATTTATAAAAGATTGCCAAGTTAAGTAGAATTTTTCAGATTTCCCCTTTAATAAATATTTAATTTTCTCCAGTTTTAAATGTCCTAAAATATCCTTCATTAAAGTTAAGTGAGAAGGAGGGGTTTTCTGCTTCCAGCATAACAAAATTAGTCTCCGTGCCAATAAAGTCACAAAACGGACCATCTTATGCTGTGTGTCCGACAGTTGTACAGCAACCGGCCTCGCACCAAAAAGAGCCATCAAGGGGTCAGGCTTGATGTGCTTCTTTAAAATTTTGGAAAGGATTCGAAAAATACTGTTCCAATATGATATAATGCGTGGACATTTTCAAAACATATGTGCTAGTGAGGCTGGCCCCAGTGAGCACCTGTCACAGGACGAATCAACAGAGGGAAACATTTTGGACAATTTCAGTTTGGATAAGTGCAATCTGTGTAAAATCTTGAATTGCAGGAGACCATGCCTAATACATATGGAAGTAGAATGAACATACTCTTGAGCTTTAGACCATTGATTATCAGTAATACTAATCCCTAAGTCTTCTTGCCATGCCTCTTTTAGGTGGTCCAATGTAGGTGCTGAGTCCTCCTGTGACAACCAGTTATGGACCATCGTTATGAGACCTTTTTTAGTTGGATTGAATGTGAGGATTGTCTCCATTGAGGAAGCTGGTGGCCGTGTAGGGAAGGATGGAAATAAACTTTTTATACAACTTCGGATCTGTAGATATTTAAAAAAATCTTTGCTCTCCAGATTAAATTTGTTTTGTAATTGTTGAAATGTGGGAAAAACATTTTCAATAAACAGATCTTTTATGCAGTGAATTCCTTTATGGTTCTTAATTTTTTTTTTTTAAGAGGAAATGTAACATTTTGAACCCTATAGCATGGATTCAGTGCTGAATTTAAAAAAGTGTTTGAGTTTCTTTCCCTTGTTATCCAGATGTTGCAGAAGTGAATGTTCCCACCAGTCCTGTGGAAAGACACAACTTGAATGAGTCTCCTGCCCCCACGGAGGAGTTACCTCAGCCTCCCACCACACCTCCATGTACCAGCCCTTCAGTTCTGTGTCCAGGTTCTTCTGTTTGCATCAAGCAGTCACAGATGTGTGATGGAAGGAGAGACTGTCCAGATGGATTTGATGAGAAATGCGTCAAAAGATGTCCTTCAAAAGGTCTGTGGTTTGAACTTACTACAGTAATGTTCATATATAAGTAGAAGTATAATAAGATGATAGTTTAAGCACTAATTTTGTAAATATTCTTTCATCCTCTGTAGCTGACTTTCGCTGCAAAGATCGTCGACGCTGCATCCCAAAGAGCCAAGTGTGTGACGGTCGCTCTCACTGCAGTGATGGTTCAGATGAGATTAACTGTCCAAGTTCAAAGTCTCCTAAAACCCAGACTGAAGTCCTGAAATGTCGTTTTGGCTCCCGACTCTGTGGAGATGGGACAGGATGTGTTCTGCTGAGTCATGTTTGTGATGGAGAGAGAGACTGTCAGGATGGATCTGATGAAGAAGGATGTGGTGAGAATTTAGTGAGAACTTGTGGATCGTCTGATTCTTATCAATATTTGTCTGACATTGTTTAATTCTTTGTAGACATGACAGATCGTGTTCCTGGCAGTTCTGGGGAGAACGAGTACATAAATGAATCTCCTGCCCCCATGGAGGAGTTAACTCAGCCTCCCACCACACCTCCATGTACCAGCCCTTCAGTTCTGTGTCCAGGTTCTTCTGTTTGCATCAAGCAGTCACAGATGTGTGATGGAAGGAGAGACTGTCCAGATGGATTTGATGAAAAATGTATCAAAAGATGTCCTTCTGCATGTAAGTAGTTTCAGGATACAGCTACCACAAAATTGGCTGTATTGAATATTTAGTAGTTTTCAAAGAATTTGGTTATCATGCCATGTTTATGTGCATGAGCAGTTTTAACTAGTTTGGGACCATAAAGTTGTTGACCATTATCGGGATACGGTGTTTGTGTTATAAGAATTATTCCCTCATCTACAGCTGACTTTCGCTGCAAAGACCGTCGAAGCTGCATCCCAAAGACCCACGTTTGTGATGGCCGCTCTCACTGCAGTGATGGTTCAGATGAGATTAACTGCCCGGGTCCCGTCACTTCTCTATCCCAAAGTAAAGTTGTGAAATGTCGTTTTGGCTCTCGACTCTGTGGAGATGGGACAGGATGTATTCTGCTGAGTCATGTTTGTGATGGAGAGAGAGACTGTCAGGATGGATCTGATGAAGAAGGATGTCGTGAGTATTCATCATAAAGTCACTGAGTCTATTTTTTACATTTTTTTTTAAAGAGGAAATGTAACATTTTGAACCCTATAGCATGGCTTCAGTGCTGAAGTTTAAAATGTGTTTGAGTTTCTTTCCCTTGTTATCCAGATGTTGCAGAAGTGAATGTTCCCACCAGTCCTGTGGAAAGACACAACTTGAATGAATCTCCTGCCCCCACGGAGGAGTTACCTCAGCCTCCCACCACACCTCCATGTACCAGCCCTTCAGTTCTGTGTCCAGGTTCTTCTGTTTGCATCAAGCAGTCACAGATGTGTGATGGAAGGAGAGACTGTCCAGATGGATTTGACGAGAAATGTTTCAAAAAATGTCCTTCAAAAGGTCTGTGGTTTGAACTTACTACAGTAATGTTCATATATAAGTAGAAGTATAATAAGATGATAGTTTAAGCACTAATCCTGTAAATATTCTTTCATCCTCTGTAGCTGACTTTCGCTGCAAAGACCGTCGACGCTGCATCCCAAAGAGCCAAGTGTGTGATGGTCGCTCTCACTGCAGTGATGGTTCAGATGAGGTCAACTGTCCAAGTTCAAAGTCTCCTAAAACCCAGACTGAAGTCCTGAAATGTCGTTTTGGCTCCCGACTCTGTGGAGATGGGACAGGATGTGTTCTGCTGAGTCATGTTTGTGATGGAGAGAGAGACTGTCAGGATGGATCTGATGAAGAAGGATGTGGTATGTAAAGTGTTCTAAAATGTTTGTTCTCTAACTGTTGTATTGAAATGTAACTTGTTGCATTTCCAGGAGATGCAGAGAGCGATTTGACTAGTTTTGGGGAGAACGAGTACATAAATGAATCTCCTGCCCCCATGGAGGAGTTACCTCAGCCTCCCACCACACCTCCATGTACCAGCCCTTCAGTTCTGTGTCCAGGTTCTTCTGTTTGCATCAAGCAGTCACAGATGTGTGATGGAAGGAGAGACTGTCCAGATGGATTTGATGAAAAATGTATCAAAAGATGTCCATCTGCATGTAAGTGGTTAAAACAGTAAATCTGTTACTTTTGTTTCCCGTTTCTTTCAGAATTTTCCTGCAAGTCTGTTCTCTGCTATTAAGTATAATTTTTTAATAAGGTCTTGAACTTTTTTCCTTAGAATTCTTACTGGGTATTTTTTTTAACTGACATCACAAATGAAATTATGTTAAGTCAGTTTGAATTATACAGAGTGAATTAGAAATTGTTTCTTTTTTCACAGCTGACTTTCGCTGCAAAGATCGTCGACGCTGCATCCCAAAGAGCCAAGTGTGTGATGGTCGCTCTCACTGCAGTGATGGTTCAGATGAGGTCAACTGTCCAAGTTCAAAGTCTCCTAAAACCCAGACTGAAGTCCTGAAATGTCGTTTTGGCTCCCGACTCTGTGGAGATGGGACAGGATGTGTTCTCCTGAGTCATGTTTGTGATGGAGAGAGAGACTGTCAGGATGGATCTGATGAAGAAGGATGTGGTGAGAATTGAGTCAGAATTTATGGATAGTGTATTTCTCATTATTTCACAATGCTTCTTTAATTTTTTGTAGACATGACAGATCGTGTTCCTGGCAGTTCTGGGGAAAATGGGAACTTGAATGAATCTCCTGCCCCCATGGAGGAGTTAACTCAGCCTCCCACCACACCTCCATGTACCAGCCCTTCAGTTCTGTGTCCAGGTTCTTCTGTTTGCATCAAGCAGTCACAGATGTGTGATGGAAGGAGAGACTGTCCAGATGGATTTGATGAGAAATGTATCAAAAGATGTCCTTCAAGAGGTCTGTGGTTTGAACTTACTACAGTAATGTTCATATATAAGAAGTATAATAAGATGATAGTTTAAGCACTAATCCTGTAAATATTCTTTCATCCTCTGTAGCTGACTTTCGCTGCAAAGACCGTCGACGCTGCATCCCAAAGAGCCAAGTGTGTGACGGTCGCTCTCACTGCAGTGATG
>SSNP01000014.1:4696090-4733956 GCA_006937955.1 Pachypanchax playfairii
TAGTGAGAACTTGTGGATCGTCTGATTCTTATCAATATTTGTCTGACATTGTTTAATTCTTTGTAGACATGACAGATCGTGTTCCTGGCAGTTCTGGGGAAAATGGGAACTTGAATGAGTCTCCTGCCCCCACGGAGGAGTTAACTCAGCCTCCCACCACACCTCCATGTACCAGCCCTTCAGTTCTGTGTCCAGGTTCTTCTGTTTGCATCAAGCAGTCACAGATGTGTGATGGAAGGAGAGACTGTCCAGATGGATTTGATGAAAAATGTATCAAAAGATGTCCTTCTGCATGTAAGTGGTTTCAGGATACAGCTACCACAAAATTGGCTGTATTGAATATTTAGTAGTTTTCAAAGAATTTGGTTATCATGCCATGTTTATGTGCATGAGCAGTTTTAACTAGTTTGGGACCATAAAGTTGTTGACCATTATCGGGATGCGGTGTTTGTGTTATAAGAATTATTCCCTCATCTACAGCTGACTTTCGCTGCAAAGACCGTCGAAGCTGCATCCCAAAGACCCACGTTTGTGATGGCCGCTCTCACTGCAGTGATGGTTCAGATGAGATTAACTGCCCGGGTCCCGTCACTTCTCTATCCCAAAGTAAAGTTGTGAAATGTCGTTTTGGCTCTCGACTCTGTGGAGATGGGACAGGATGTATTCTGCTGAGTCATGTTTGTGATGGAGAGAGAGACTGTCAGGATGGATCTGATGAAGAAGGATGTCGTGAGTATTCATCATAAAGTCACTGAGTCTATTTAAAAAAAAAATTTTTTAAGAGGAAATGTAACATTTTGAACCCTATAGCATGGCTTCAGTGCTGAAGTTTAAAATGTGTTTGAGTTTCTTTCCCTTGTTATCCAGATGTTGCAGAAGTGAATGTTCCCACCAATCCTATGGAAAGACACAACTTGAATGAGTCTCCTGCCCCCACAGAGGAGTTAACTCAGCCTCCCACCACACCTCCATGTACCAGCCCTTCAGTTCTGTGTCCAGGTTCTTCTGTTTGCATCAAGCAGTCACAGATGTGTGATGGAAGGAGAGACTGTCCAGATGGATTTGATGAGAAATGTATCAAAAGATGTCCTTCAAGAGGTCTGTGGTTTGAACTTACTACAGTAATGTTCATATATAAGAAGTACAATAATATGATAGTTTAAGCACTAATTTTGTAAATGTTCTTTTATACTCTGTAGCTGACTTTCGCTGCAAAGATCGTCGACGCTGCATCCCAAAGAGCCAAGTGTGTGACGGTCGCTCTCACTGCAGTGATGGTTCAGATGAGATTAACTGTCCAAGTTCAAAGTCTCCTAAAACCCAGACTGAAGTCCTGAAATGTCGTTTTGGCTCCCGACTCTGTGGAGATGGGACGGGATGTGTTCTGCTGAGTCATGTTTGTGATGGAGAGAGAGACTGTCAGGATGGGTCTGATGAAGAAGGATGTGGTGAGAATTGAGTCAGAATTTATGGATAGTGTATTTCTAATTATTTCACAATGCTTCTTTAATTCTTTGTAGACATGACAGATCGTGTTCCTGGCAGTTCTGGGGAAAATGGGAACTTGAATGAATCTCCTGCCCCCACGGAGGAGTTAACTCAGCCTCCCACCACACCTCCATGTACCAGCCCTTCAGTTCTGTGTCCAGGTTCTTCTGTTTGCATCAAGCAGTCACAGATGTGTGATGGAAGGAGAGACTGTCCAGATGGATTTGATGAGAAATGTATCAAAAGATGTCCTTCAAGAGGTCTGTGGTTTGAACTTACTACAGTAATGTTCATATATAAGAAGTATAATAAGATGATAGTTTAAGCACTAATTTTGTAAATATTCTTTCATCCTCTGTAGCTGACTTTCGCTGCAAAGACCGTCGACGCTGCATCCCAAAGAGCCAAGTGTGTGACGGTCGCTCTCACTGCAGTGATGGTTCAGATGAGGTCAACTGTCCAAGTTCAAAGTCTCCTAAAACCCAGACGGAAGTCCTGAAATGTCGTTTTGGCTCCCGACTCTGTGGAGATGGGACAGGATGTGTTCTCCTGAGTCATGTTTGTGATGGAGAGAGAGACTGTCAGGATGGATCTGATGAAGAAGGATGTGGTATGTAAAGTGTTTTACAATGTTTATTCTCTAACTGTTTTATTGAAATGTAACTTGTTGCATTTCCAGGAGATGCAGAGAGCGATTTGACTAGTTTTGGGGAGAACGAGTACATAAATGAATCTCCTGCCCCCATGGAGGAGTTAACTCAGCCTCCCACAACACCTCCATGTACCAGCCCTTCAGTTCTGTGTCCAGGTTCTTCTGTTTGCATCAAGCAGTCACAGATGTGTGATGGAAGGAGAGACTGTCCAGATGGATTTGATGAAAAATGTATCAAAAGATGTCCTTCAAGAGGTCTGTGGTTTGAACTTACTACAGTAATGTTCATATATAAGTAGAAGTACAATAATATGATAGTTTAAGCACTAATTTTGTAAATATTCTTTCATCCTCTGTAGCTGACTTTCGCTGCAAAGACCGTCGACGCTGCATCCCAAAGAGCCAAGTGTGTGACGGTCGCTCTCACTGCAGTGATGGTTCAGATGAGGTCAACTGTCCCAGCATAGCTCCTCCTGCAACTCAGATTGATGTACTTAAATGTCGAATGGGCTCCAGACTCTGCCGTGATGGGACAGAATGTGTCCTCTTTAGTCATGTCTGTGATGGAGAAAGAGATTGTCAAGATGGATCAGATGAAGAAGATTGTAGTGAGTTTCTGGGGAAACTTTGCTTTAAAAGGATTGTGAAGACTGTAGCAGGTCAAACGGGCTAATCTTGAGTCGAGAAAGCTGCACTAAGCAAAACTGTTTACAGCTTTAAAACTAAATAGCCACTATCTTTTTCTGATTTATTTCAAAAAGTACTTTTTTGAAGGAAATATATATTCTTTTTTTAGATGCTGCAGAGATAACTGGTGAATTGCCTTCACTTACCAACCCGTCGTGCGAGTTTCCTTCAGTTCTGTGTCCACACTCATCTGTATGCATAAACCCATCACAGCTGTGTGATGGAATAAGGAACTGTCCTGGTGGATCTGATGAGATATGTGTGAAAAATTGTGCAGACAGAAGTAGGTGGATGTGTATTTTTCCCTTATTGCTTTTATTTTATTGTTTTTGTGGATTGTCTTTAAATTCAATTTCTTCCTCTGTAGCTGACTTTCTCTGCAAGGACCGTAGGAGCTGTGTGTCCAGGACTTTGGTTTGTGATGGCCGCTCTCACTGTTACGATGGTTCAGATGAGTCCAACTGTCCAAGCGTGACTGTTGCTTCTTCCCCGGCTGTTGTCTTAAAGTGCCGCATGGGCTCAAAACCATGCAGTAATGGCGAGGAGTGTGTTTTAATCAGCCATGTGTGTGATGGAGAGCTTGACTGTCTGGATGGATCTGATGAACAGGGATGCCAGGAGACCTGCAGAGAAGGTGGTTTGGTTTTGGACTGAACTCATTTTATCATGTAAAAGCCTTGTCAAAGATGTTTTAGGATACAGTTTATTTAGTTTCCTCTGTAAAGTTGGGGGTTACGGTGATGTCACTAATCAGAATGTTGTCAGATGTCAACTGTACATCAACTTTAATGGAGTTTTTTTTTGCTTAGGAGAATTTCAGTGCGCTCATGGAAAAATGTGCATCCCTGAGTCTGAAGTGTGTGATGGGAAGTCTCAGTGTCGGGATCGATCTGATGAACAAGACTGCTGGGAAAAAACCAAAAGCTGTGAACACCAATGTGCTGATGGAAAGCGCTGCATCCCAAAGAAATTTATCTGTGATGGAGAGAGAGACTGCCTAGATGGCTCAGATGAAGTGGATTGTGGTAAATTATCAACCAGTTTTCCACAATTAATCCGTATTAGTTTCCATGTATTGCAGATTTCAGAAGTTTGTCTGCTAATCTTTTTTCCCAGACTCCAGTCCTGCTACAACAGAGTTTCCCATGCTCACTCCTGCATCTGCTTGCATCACTCCTTCAGTTCTGTGCCCTGGTTCATCAAAGTGTGTCTCTCAATATCAGCTCTGCGATGGCCAAAGAGACTGTCCTGATGGATTTGATGAAAAGAACTGTGTGGTTCGATGTGAAAACCCAGGTACATGCTGGAAGTTGTATTCTGCATACAGATTGCATTTTATCACGCCGTAATCCTGCACCCAACTTCTAAAATCCAGGAGTTTCATGGTATACATTTCCCTAAGGTATGATTGTCAAATATTTTTATTCGTGCATATTAGATGACTTCCTGTGCAATGACCAGAGAAAGTGCATTCCAAAGACACAAGTGTGTGATGGCCGTGCTCACTGTCCTGATGGCTCAGATGAGAAGCAGTGTGAATCTGCTCCCACATGTACGTTAAACATAACAAATGTATTTGCACTTGTTGCTTTCAAAATCTAAAAACCTTCTAGCTAAGCTTTTTTTTTTTTTTTTTTTTTTTTTTTTTTTTTTTGTCCGTAAAGCCGTCAAAGCTCCCAGCTTAAAGCCTGGCCCTTTGAAGTGCCGCACAGGATTCAAGCCGTGTAAAGATGGCCTGGAATGTGTCATGTACAGCCATGTATGTGACGGAGAACGGGACTGCAAGGATGGATCGGATGAGGAAGGATGTGAGAGTCGGTGCAGAAAAGGTTTGTTCACCACATTAAGCTGAAGAAACTTAGTGTATCTAAAGATGGTTGGGAATATTCTGTGAATCATAACCTTTTTAAAAAGAATCTTAAAAAAAAAAAAAAAAAAACATTCTTTACCAGGTGAGTTCCAGTGTTCTCATGGGAGGAAGTGCATCCCACAAGAGCAGGTCTGTGACGGGAGGAATGACTGTCAGGACAGATCCGATGAAATGAGCTGTTCGATACCGAGCGAAGGCTGCGCTCAGCGCTGTGACAATAACACTCGCTGCATTCCCCAAACATTCCTGTGTGATGGAGAGAGAGACTGTGCTGATGGGTCAGATGAAAAGAACTGTGGTGGGTGGAGTTCAGCCATAAATTTAGGCCAATACAGTTTGAGCAAAATCATTTCAGTCACATTTTTGCTTCATCCTCTCCAGGTTTGGTATCCTGCTCTGCCCACCAGTATCGTTGTGCCAGCGGTCAGTGTGTCTCTGAAGCTCTTAGATGTGACGGATATCCTGACTGCCAAGATCATTCAGATGAAATGAACTGTGCACGACCCCCACGTTGCCCAGCACAGCTCAGATGTCCCCACAGCCATGAATGCTTGCAGAAAGAGTGGCTCTGTGATGGTGAAGAAGACTGCAAAGATGGCTCGGATGAGAAGGTGAGGGGCAGATTGAAGGGACATGTGTTTTTAGTATTATAAAGAACTATTTTATAGCAAACACTGTCAAACCAGGCTGCTGATCTTCATCTGAAGATGAAAACTATAATCTGAGACCAAAAATGTTAATTTTCTTTAGCTTGAGGGGAACTAAAGGAACTATGGGAGGAGGGGAACTGAGGCAACTAAAAAGCATCTCTTATATGCTTCAGTCTCCAAAGAGAAGTTTTATTTGCTGGTGCCTTATTTGAGGGGGATTAATGGAGGTTAAGTAATCTTAACAATGTTGGACAGATTATATTCATGTTCTCCTAAAGCGTGCAAAGAATTCTTTGCTTTTTAACTGCTCATTCATCTGAACAAGTTCATAGTTCCACTGCTTTGCATGCTAGTGTCTCTAACCTCCTTTTTCCAGAACTGCAACAGCCCTCCAGCGAAGTGCAGGAAGTACCAGTTTCAATGTGATGACAGTCGGTGCATCCCTCTGTCCTGGAGGTGTGATGGGAAGACAGACTGTTCTAATGGCATGGATGAGGACAAATGTGAGTGTTGGCTAGAGTCATTTACTATAAGTCTGTTTTTAAATGTTATTAAGTACCATGATATACAAATACATACTAAATGTGTATACCTGCCCTGACAGGTAGCCAAAGAAAATGTCCCTTCCACCTTTACCAGTGTGGCAGTAAAGAGTGTTTGGACCCCAAGCTGGTGTGTAACAGGTTTACAAACTGTGCTGATGGCTCAGATGAAGGTGTTGGATGTGTTCAACGTAACTGTTCAAGTCCTTCAGCTCCTCTGTGTGACCATAGCTGCATCAGCACTCCAACTGGACCGGTCAGTTAATTCTGTTATTGTTCATAGCATTTTGCATTGCATCTTAATCTCCTGTTTGCTTTTAAAATATTTGTAGACACAAGGCTGAAGGTTATTTAAATGTATTTTTTTTTCTCCCCTCTGGTGATGTCTAGTCACTCTGAAAATGCATTTGATTTTCCCCAGAAATGCTACTGCGGTGCAGGATTCAGGCTGCAGTCCAGCTCCAGGTCCTGTGTGGATGTTGATGAGTGCAATTCAGTGCCAGGAACCTCATGCAAACACATTTGCCAGAACACCCATGGCTCCTACAGCTGTCTCTGCCACCCTGGTTTCTACCTGGAGCCTGACATGAGCTGCAAGACAAAAGGTGCTGCAGTACTGACACCACCAAAAAAAATCAGCTTGTTTTAGGAAAGAATGATTCAAAAGATCTTGGTAGATTCCATTTTGGATTTTTATCATTTTAATGGTGCAAAAAAAAAACCTTACATCTTGGATCTTTCTACTTGGTGAAACTGCTGAGCCGTTTTACTGTAAAGCTTGATGGGATTAATTAGCCAGTGAAACCAGTCATGTTTTAGAATCAGGATTATTTGGCCAAGTATGTCACACACAAGGAATATGGCTCCGGTTCACATTTGCTTTTGTACTTTTAGACAAATATAATTTTTTTTTTTTTTTTTTTTTCCTTTCTCCCAGATGAGCCTTTGCTTCTGGCATCAGTCCAGTCTGAGTTGTTGATCCTCGGTGTTCATAGTGGTACACTGCAGCTTCTCTCTTCTGTCAGTCGACCTGTTTTCTCTCTGGATTATGACCTGGTGCAACAGAGGTTTTACTGGCTGAGCCCTGACTACCAAAGCATCCGGTGGACCGCCATGAAAAACTCCAACAGAGGGACACTGATCAAAGGTAAACACATCTCTCAGGCAGTTCCATCTTGGTAACTTTTACATGAATTTGATCTAAACATGGCTTTTAAGGTCAATTGAAACTTTGAGTTTGGACTGTTTCTGGTATTAATCTTTACTAGGTGTGAAGTCAAATTCCATCGCTGTGGACTGGGTTGGTAGGAATTTGTACTGGCTGGATGGGCTGGTTGGACAGATTCTGGCAGTGAAGCTGAGTAATTCCACATTGAGATCTCAGGACCACACTGTGGTTCTTGGTGAAAACCTGGACCAGCCAAGCTCACTGGTACTACTGCCAGATAAAGGGTAAGGTTTTCCAGACGGGTTTTAAAAAGCTGTGGAGAAAAGTTTTTGAGTTGAATAACTGCTGATTTCAGGTTGATGCTGTGGTCTGAGATTGGCAGCATACCTCAGATCGAGCGAGCAGGGATGGATGGTTCACAGAGGAAGGTAGTGGTGAGCCGTGACCTGAGTTGGCCTGTTAGTTTGGCCTATGACTTCCTGGATAACAGAGTGTTCTGGGCTGATGAGAAGCTGCACTGCATAGGTTCAGCCTCTCTTGATGGAAACGACATTAAGGTGAGCAACGATCTTAATTTATCCAGAAAATGTACAAGTATTTTAAGGAGAGGAATGCGCAAGGTGTCTTCAGAGATGTTTCACATTTTTAATATCGCTCACAGTATCTCACAGTAATCCCCCCCACCAGATCCTCCAGTTGGCTGAAACTCCAAGCCCTTTTTCAGTGGCAGTTTTCAATGATCGAGTTTTCTGGTCTGACACAAAGAGAAGAACTGTTCGCTCAGCTGATAAGAAGACTGGAAAAGATCAAAAAGTTCTTCTCAAGAGACCTGGGCAACCATTTGGACTAAAAGTGAGTCTTTTTTTCCCTCTGTTGTGACTAAAACTCTGAGAATTTTCTTTAATGTTTCATGTCTTTTCAGCTGATGCATGCCCTCTCCCAGCCTGTTGTACCCAACCCATGTGAGCAGATACACTGCTCCCATTTCTGCCTTTTGGCTCCACCAGTGACAGGAAGAACTGGTGCTGCTGGATCACCTGCAGAGCCGGCAGGCAACACAGCTGTATGTCGATGCCCAAGGGGAATGCTGCTTTCTCAAGACAAGATCACCTGCTCTCTACCCAGAGAGTCATCTTTTATCCTGCTCTTATCCAGAGACACAGTCCACCAGGTAACCGGTCTGCAGGGACCAGACTGTTGCTTCTGAATGCATCTCAACAAAAAAAAACTTACAATCTGTTTCTTGCAGATTTACTTGCGCTCCATGCGTCGTGATGGAACTGCACTGAAAAAAATGCCCAATGGCCGAGATTTTGCCCTCCCCGGAGTAAAAAATGCTTTGAGCCTTGACCTCTCTATTCCTAATCTACTTCTGTTTGTAGCTTATTCAAAACATGGATCAGTGGACATGCTGAAACTCAGCAGCTCCAAGTCAAATATAAGACTTGTACTTGCAGAGCAAATCCTAAAGCTACAGGTACAAATTGTTGTTTTTTAATCCCTTGGAATGGGCATAATTACACTTAAAATGCTAAAACAACACAAACGTTGCAGTATTTTGTATCACTTTGTCAGAACAATTTATTTGTAAAAACTCTGCTTTGTAGTGAAACTTCACTTTTTTTTCACCACCTTCTTCCCACAAGGAGGATTCAGTGTCTGCTTTAGCTGTCGATTGGATGACGTCCAACCTCTACTGGAGCAGCACAGAGAAACCTGACATCCATGTGACGTCACGTCCTGATGGTCACACCACCTCACTGCTGCAAGGATCTCTGATTGTAAGGCTTTTTTTTTTTTTTACTTCACAGTAAAGCCTGTTTGGTTTCCCTTGAATACATTTGTTGTAGATTTTCTGTATGAACAAAAGCAGATAATATTTTCCTAGGGAGTTTCATCCATTGCCTTGCATCCCTCCTCGGGTCGACTTTGCTACGCTGCAGTAGTAATTATGGGTGCGAAGACCCAGACAGAGGTCGATTGTGCTTGGATGGATGGGCGTAACAAACTAGTGTTGTGGAGAAAGTCAAGCATCCCCATCTCTCTGGTCTTTTCCAGTGAGGGAAGCAGAATCTACTGGGCTGACACTGGTAAAGATTTAAAACATTTAATACTTAACAGTTGACTTGTTCTGCTAACCTGCAAACTTGGTTAACTTTTCCTCAGGTGAAGGAGTAATAAGCTCTATTGGAGTGGATGGATCGGGGTATAAGGAGTACAAAACGGGACCCAGTCTGCTTGTGTCTTTCACACGTATTGAGAACATCTTCCTTTGGATCACTCAGGATAAAGGTAAGGACCAAATATAGCTGCTGTAAAATGTGACCTTAAGAACTATTGTTTTTGGACCTAAGCATACTTATTATAATACAGACTGAACATGTGGCCTACCCTGAAAACTGACAGATTCCCATGTTCTACAAGCAAGACTTGCAACTTGAACTTTTTAATACTTGTCATTAGTCTTTCTCTCTTTCAGGCACCAGATGGCACTGCAGACAAATGAAATACTCAGCATTTTATTTACAATTTGTTCTATTACGATATGTCCAGTTTTCCCTTATTCTGAATTAACAATAATAAAGTTTTGCTGCTTTTTCCTTACTATATAGATTTTTTTGTACACTTATTATGTATTTTTCAACATGTAGGTGTAAGCAAGCTGTGGTTCAGTGATGGCACCCAGCCTAAACAGCTGTGGTTTGAAACAAAGAACACTGTAGTGGAAATAAGATCTTACAACAATGACAGCCAGTCTGGTAGGTATTTATTACTTTTTTAATTTCTTTTTTTTTTTTTCTTACTGCTTCAATTGTGATAGTGTGGTGAACATTATATTCAATAGGCTGAATTGTTTGTTTTAGGCGTGTTTTTTTTTTTTTTTTTTAAAGATGCAATTGCTTTGAGCTGTGAAAATAGTGACTGGTAACATTTTCAGGTTTCAGTAGGAGATTGAATGAACCCTTATCAAGTTAGAACTGAGATTTTAATAACATCCATACTAACTACTGGTACCCACTAGATGGCAGGTCAGTGTAGAAAATATAAATGTCCAAACTAGAAATTTATTATAGTAAACAAAATTTGAACTTTTAAATCTCAAATTGAAAATTAGCACCACAAAGCTGCAGGCTTACAATATTTTATTAGGATACAATGAGTCGCATTAGTTTTCAGTCTGCACTCAATTTCAAAAAGGTCAGCCTAATAGTTTTGGGTTACAGGTAATCTGAAAGGGGGGAAAAATGGTTTGTTGTGAAAGTTATTTATTAAAAATCAAAAGGTAAAACAGGCTCTTACATGACGCTAAATGTTTGTAAACAACATAACGCATAGATATTAAATATGGCTAAAGCAACACAACATTAACATATGCAGGTTTTGTCAGTTAGCAGATCACTTGACAAGCAGGCATCATGTGCAGTCTGCATTTTGTTTTACTTGCCTGGCTGGTAAAACTCATCATTTGCTTTACTTTAATCCACTTTGTGTAAGTCTGAATCATGTGTTGATCCTTACCAGTTTGTAACGCCAACAAACAGGTTGGTTGTGCAGTGTCAAGTTAATCTGTTCACTAGAAGCAAACCGGACCAGTTTGTTAGTCACAACACAAGAATTTAACCATCTGCATGCTTAGTTACTTACTCATTGGAGGAAACTGAAGCATGTTTATTGGACACTGTCTGCGGAATGAAAAGACAGTGATGTGATACCTGCTGGGGATTGGCTAGCTGTGAGAGAACAGAGTCTGTTGTCCTGCAGTGGGAGAGAGCAGTGACAGATGGAGCTCTAACACAAACCAAACACTGGGCTAAATCTCACTCAATCACACTGTCAGTCTCTCCAAGTAAAACCTCTAAGCCAAGGGTTCTTATAGTTGTAATATCCTATTCATGTACTTGATTAGTATCATCATCCAAGTGTATAAATAAGAGACAAATTCATCCATATGGCTGCAAAGTTTACTGTAAAAGTTGAAATTGTCACGTTTTCTGATTCCTGCTGCATCGTTGTTTACATATTGATACAGCTAAGCACACGTAGGTACAGAACCAGATTACACCAATATTGTACTTGTCAAATTATAGTTAGTTGAATCCAATTTAGTTGGTTAACAATCCTGTGACACTTTCATGCATCACAACACCTTCAGATAATAATGATCTCAGAGTCAAATATTTTGTGGTAAAGATCTTTTCATGTCCTCCAGGAATCAATGGCTGCAACGAAAATAATGGTGGATGTGTGCACCTGTGCTTGCCCTACCCTGGTGGTCGAACCTGTAAATGTGGGCAGGGCTTCTACAGCAGCAATGACACCTCCTGCACCTCACTGCCTTCATGTCCCACT
The DNA here is from genome assembly GCA_006937955.1 of Pachypanchax playfairii. Lineage (NCBI taxonomy): Eukaryota > Metazoa > Chordata > Actinopteri > Cyprinodontiformes > Aplocheilidae > Pachypanchax > Pachypanchax playfairii. The sequence goes on from SSNP01000014.1 coordinate 4,707,498, forward strand.
GGAGAAAAATCCTGCGTTGACGGCAGCAAATGTGTCAGTAACAACAAGTTCTGTGATGGCCGAGTGGATTGTCCAGACCGGTCGGATGAACAACACTGTGAGTTTCTGGTCAAATGAACCAAAACCTGAAATAATTTACCTTGTGCATTGGGATTCAAGACGGTTTACAGAATCACTAACACTGGTTCTTCTCTTCAGGTCCAAACTCTGATTCAACCTCTTTAGGAAGCAAAGAAAGTAACAATAGTTCTCTGCAGTCCTCGTCCCTCCAACCCAACAACCCGAAGATTGCTGTTCTGTCTGATAAAGACTTTGTATCCTGTGATCTTAAACTCTGTAACGGACATGGCAACTGCATCACAGAAGACGAAGTCACCCGATGTCTGTGCCTGCCTGGTTTTAAAGGAGACTTCTGTCAGGAGCAGAGTAGACAGAGCCACCCAGCTGTCATCCTGGTCGCTTTTTGTCTCGTCTCTGCTGTGATTGCGGCTGGTTTTGTTTTCACTAAAAGGTACTGAGTCAGTGTTGTCTGATGGGATTTACTTTAAAAACAAATGGCTGCTATGAGTCAGTAGTTGTTTGGAAGAAAATTCCAGAGTCCAGAACTAAATTATGGGCCTGATGCACTTAAATACTTGAAAATGTTTGATGCTTTGCTATTTACTTAAACAGGAAAGGATGGAAGTACTTCAGAAGTCACTCTGCAGATAAAGAAAATCTAATGACTCACATGGTTCTGCCTAATGAACAAGATTCTGACTCTGAGGTAAAAAAAAACATTCAAGCACAAATGCTTAAAATTGTTCAACATAATGTAAAAACTCAAAATATAGCCTTTTCTTAAAGTCATTTTTAAATCAATGATTTGCTTTTGTTTTGTTTTTTTTTTTCTTGCAGGAGGCGGAGTCTCCAGTAGATGTGAGGAACCCCCTTTGCAAATGAAGTCCTTGCTGCTCAAAGAACCAATTCATTGATGCTGAACATGGTCATGTTGATTTAAGGACACAAATAATCCAAATTTAAAGATTAATTTTACTTGTCATGAGATTTTTTTGCTTTTTCTTTTTTTTTTATAATAAAAACATGAGTCAAAAATTCACTGTGTATTGTTTCTGGCAAATAAGAGTCCTGCAGCATTTTCATGAGGACAGTTCTCTGGATGATCTTGGCTAATTTTTTTTTTTTTTTTAAAAGGTGATACATTTTGAGTCATTGTTTTAACCAGCTGCTTAACGCTAAAGACCTAATTAAAATATTTTCAATAACTTCAACTGGGGTAAATAAAAACACTAGTCACCATTGACCTTCACATACTGCTGGTCACCTGGACTTCATATGACAGCATGATTTTTTTTTTTTTTTTGCAAAAACAAAATTGCATATATTTGGCTTTCAAGGGGAAATCAATGATAAATGCAAAGTGCACGCTACTGTGATTAAGTACTTTAAAGTATTGAAACAAAAACCAGCAACAGCTGAGTCTTCCACCACAAAAATGTGTCTCAACATGTGACCTTAAGAATAACCTCAAGGATCCGTTATGGCTTGACGACATCTCATGCTGATTTGAGAGATTTAAAAAAGAAAATTTACGTCTGATAAAATTCAGTGCAAATGTTCTACCTTCTGTTTTTGTTCTGCTTTTATGTAAAGGCCATCGTGTAAAACCAGTTCTAACTAAATGCCTCCATGTTAGTTTCCTTCCTCTTTATCATAAAATGAACCTGTTGCATGTTACTTTTCTGTTACCCAGACCAGATGGGCTTTGTTTCAGTCACACAAAGCTCAATGATAATAAGCAGTCTCTTAAATCAGGCAAATCAAATAAATCTGGGAAATTTAAATTTTTTATCATGACTAAAATATTAAATTTTTACCCTCTTTATTATAGGACAAAATAGGAAAATTATTTTAATGAATCCATGTTTGTGATTAGAAAATTGCGCATCGGATGAAGGTTTTGTTTATACAGATGGAATAAAAGTGTTAAAGGCAAAACATTTATACACACGTTTGGATGAACTGGGAGTACACGTCACGGGAATGAAAGCATGAAACAAATGCTTCAACTCTTTTAGTTTCTGTCTGAAGAGAACTCATGTCATTGTTTTCATCACACCCACTGAGCGGCATGCCATTCAGTAGGAGTCCACACCTTTGCTGCAGGCGGATTCATGCAGCAGGACTGCAGAGTCGATCAGATAACCACTCCCCTTCTGCATACAAAAAGATCTGCCAACAACAAAAAACAACTGAAAGGATATAAGTGAACTTTTTGATTAGAATAAAATACTCAAAAATCAAAGTATTAAGCATCTTATTTTTTTCTATTTTTTGACATTAGACATTTCATATCTGAAAGAAAGTATGTTGTAAGAGTAAAACCTCTAAGTTTTTATCGACTGGCTTTTGCCCATCAAACAAGGATACATATTGTTCATTGAACATTGGCAACTGATAAATCCCCAGTGTGTGTGTGTGTGTGTGTGTGTGTGTAAAACCATTTGAGTTTATTGTCACAGTGAATACACAATCCTTTGGGCTTGACAGGGCTTCACATAAAGTAAACATGCAGCATAAAAATAAAAAGTGATAGGTAATTTTACTCAGATGATGGTCTTTTAATGTTGATTGGTTGCCACAAATTATATTAAAAGTACAATTGCATTATCTTAATAGATTAAATAGTATGCTGGATTACTGTATTTTGCACATGTTGGAAAATAAAATGCAGAAAAACACATTTGAACTTTTTATGGAATAAAGGCTTTCAGAAAGCTGAATGTTGCTTTAGACAGAACAGTTTATGTTAGAATGCAAATTTGCTCTGAGAAATAAATGAATCTGATGCTGCGCTGTGGTTTTAAAATCCACCTGTCAGCTTCTATAAAACCCTCTGCAAACCAGCAGTGAGTTTATTCAGCTAAAGACTGAGGCATTTCTCAGAACTGGGAGCAGCAGTTGCTTTCTTAGCCCTTTAATGAGAACCACCTGTTACAGGTAAGAAACAGGCCCGCATGTAACACGTAGTAAAAAAAGCAACTAAAAGTCTCTGTTAACTTTATTTATGTTTATCTGTACACTTGTTTACTGAACTTTTCAAGGTGAGTTTGTCTTTCAACCTGAAATAAATCTACTGTAAAGTAGTTTTTCTGGTCTCTTTGCTTGGTTTAACTTAATATGGGTGCTAGTTTTAGCCACATGATATTTACTTTGACTAAGGCTGGTGTCACTTTTCTCCTCAAGCTCTTAGCAGGAAAACAAGTAAAGCAACTCAAGAGTTATTGTAAGAGTTGCACTTTCAGTCTGAAAAATAGACTTGAGCATGTTTTTGCAAAAATGGTGAATATTTGTGTCAATAAATATTTTTTTTAATTTTTTTTTTTTTAAATGCTTTAGAGATTTTTTTTCCATTACCTTTGAAACCAACTTTATTTTTAGATTAGAGCTGCTACCTCCTCCCTACATGTCTGTCATTTTAGCCACAGATAAATATTTACTGTTAATGTGCAACAGTCCTTTTTTAATGTCTGAGTTACAGGTAATTATTTTGTTACCAGGTGAAGCAACAGAACATCCCAGAGGATTTGGAGGCTACATTAACATGTGAACACGTAACAGGATTACACCCTGAGATAATCCTTGATATTAGTCCGTTTTTTCTTCCATTTTTGAGCATCATTTCTGTGTCAAAAGTGAAAATCTTCCCCAGAATGGCTACTTTTAAATGTATTGTCTCTATTTTTATGTTAATTTAGGATAAAAGTAAGAACAGAGTTTTTGGTTTGAGTTGGCAGAAACAGAACATGAAACTGTCTCTATCAGCTCGGATGAAGACGTTGTTGCTGGCACAACAGTGGGTCTCTGAGCAGCCGGGTTGCAATAACCACAGAGTAATGACTGTGATTTGTGCTGGCTAATTTGCATTTGGACTGAGTCAATGAGCAGTTGCAGTGGTAAACTCACATGCATGTAGCCATAAACCTGTTACAGAAGCGCTGATTATATCAAAAAAGTTTTCAAAGTAATAAGTGTGGAAAATTTTGTGATTTTTGACAGGTCAGATATCTTTTTTTTTTTTTTTTTACTTCTTGTTTTTTCGGATTGCATAATGATTTAACGGGGGTTACACAATGTTTGCATGACTGTGTGCAAACAGACATGTCAGTTTTGTCATGTCTTGCCTGGTGAGTTTTGCTCAGACTTGTCAGCTCCTCCCTTGTTCCGCTTATCTCCCAAACACAACCATAAAGCACTTAATTTCAGTATAAAAGATCTGAAGTAAATACCTGAAGTTTTGTCTTAATACTCATTTGTGTTGATCCTAATTTGGCTCCAAATTTGTAGTAATAAGCATGTTTAAAGTCTGTTTTTCTTAAGAGTTATATTTTATTTTTTAGAAAGGCTGTATGAGTCAACAAAACATGAAATATGTTAAATGTCTAAGTACTTTACCACAACCCTGCATGGAATTTTTTGGGTGTTTTGAATCAGCTCATGTAATGGTAAGAGAGACAGACAGAGGGAGGAAGTGATTTTACGTGCCTGTCTGAAGAACAAAAAACACGGGATAGGTAGACAGGTATTCGCAGGTTTCAGCTTTCTTCCTCTTCCCTCCTCCCTTTTTTTAGATTCCCTCACTGAAGCAGGAACTTGAAAGATCCACAACTTTTAGATTATTAACAAACAACAGGACGACTTCACAACAACAACAGCTCAAGCTCCTGATTCAATTCTTGCAAACATCAAGATTTGCGTCTTTGTTTCTGTGAGTATGTGATTTAATTTCCTTGTGATTTGCTACCAGAACGTTTCATGCTTTGACTTTTGTGCAATACCTTGAAGATGAGAAGTAGATTAAACTTCTCACCATCTCTTCTTAATTTAAACCTTAAATGCTTTTGATAACTAGATTATAGTCTGGATTTTCACTGAATCATGTGTTTTTAAAGCACAGTGACTGTATCAGACTGAAATACAATCTGCTGTTTTCAGTTTTAACATGCACAAAATAAAAATGAGTCTGAAAACTCATTGACGTAGGGTGAAATGTTTTTTAAGTTCAAATGAATTCTTGTGATTTGCATTCCACGTATCTTTTTTTATGCTATAAAAACATTGAGAAATGCATTATGAACAAGTCATTTTGGAATGAAGTTGCACCGTCCAGCTTCTTCAGTCATTTGGATACAATGATTTGAAAGTTAAATAAGTTCAGGGTGTGGCACCACAATACCTGAAAATGTGGTTTGAAATTTGAACAGCAGTTTAACAACAACAGTTAGTTTAGCTTAAATAGATAAATATCTTGTACGCAGGACTTCGTGGTAAGTTTTTGGTTTTTTGGTTTTTTTGCATGACTCAGCCGTCTTATTGATTTTTACTCAGATCTGTTGAATTATAAAAATGTTTGTTTCATCTGCTCACTTCATACTTTTCTAGAAAATAGACAATTTGTGATGTTGGAGAAAAGAACTATATTTAAGTTAGACAGATTAAAGACATTATATAATTCACCAACAAAACTATGAAAACTTTAATTATTACTTGAAACCAGATCTCACTCCTTGGACCTAATTTAGCCTTCATTTGTTTAAAATATGAGGAAAAACTCCTAAAGTTTACCAAACCAGATCTGGTATAAGTTCAGATCCAGAGTGAGATCTTTGTTAGCTAAACCTGTTGATCACAGGAAACATGTGATAGGATATTCTGCCAAGACAGTTCAGCTGTTCACCAGTAAAACGGGACGATACTGCAAGTAAATTATTTTCTGGTTAGTCAGGTTTGTAATTAGATCTTCAGTTAAAGTTGAATATACGGGAAGAAGAAATGATCTAACCCACTTTCAGGAGATCCTGTTTACCTCTCTGTTTTTTTTTCTTTTGTGTTTTAGGTTGTTTTGTCAATCCATTTATCTTCAACCCCTCCTTCTGCTTTTCACTCCCCCTCCAGAGAGTTTGTTTGTCCTCCTCAGCTATGGAAACCTCCCTACCTTCACTAAGAGCAAGAGGCATTGACTTCAGTCTGCCAACCTGTGGGGAAACTCAGTGCAACAGCCATGGGTCCTGCGTGCCCCCAAAGAACGGTGGAACAGATCTAGTTTGTGACTGTAATCTGGGCTACCGGGGGGAGTCCTGTGAGGACACAGTTAACGGGGCACTGAGTTTACCTCTGACCATCGGTGTGTTAGCTGTCATCGTCGGGCTGGTGATCCTCGCTTTCATCCTTGCCAAGTTGCGGCAGAGACAAAAGAAGAACCAGAGGTACTTAGAGATCCCAGATATATAGTATAAAATGTACATTTTTGTGTATTTTGAATGAACATCAAGAATTATCTCAAATCGGATTTCTTCTGTATATGAAGCTTAGTCAGGTCTGAAACTTTGTGGTTCTATGTGGTCTGCGTTTTGTTCAAACTGACACATCCTTTTTATTGAGCACTTTTGTGTGATGGATGATATGTTAACAGACTTTTTACACATGAAACTCATGCTCTTTCTGCCAGCTGTGTTTTTTCTTACACTCATTCCAAGTTCTTTCTTTTCATACCAAGTCAAGGTAAATCATTAGGGACCTTATTGTGACTTGGTAGGATAATGTTGTTGGTTTGTACAGAGCAGCTGTTATTTACTTTTTGCCAGAGAATATTTTAAGCTATTTAGCAGACATTCCCTAGAGGTCATCAATGGAACTGCATTCAAAGGAATCATATCTTTGTTTTGCTGACCATGTGGGTCTTTAAAAAAAGGACTCTGTTTGTGTTCTTAAAGTTTCATAGTGATTGGATAAAGAAAACCATCTCAATCATACTTTTCATTTATGTGCTTTTTCGACAGAAAACGCCTGGCAACACAATATTACATCGACATTTAAAGTAAACAAATCTCAGGAAAATGTAAAGTAAGTACATGACTGGAGACATTTTGTTGAAGATGCTAATTGTGAAAAAATATTGTAGATTTTAAGGAAATAGGCTACAACTGTACTGAGGAATAATTTGCAAAATGTTATGTTTGAAGAATACCATTAACATTTATTTGCTAAAGGTTTTATGTAAATAAATTTAAAAAATCCTAATTGTCAACCAGTATTAATCTTCAAAGTTTTCTATATATATTTTGCATAACAGTTAATTCAATAGTAGGAAGTAACATGTTCTAACCAGAAGCCCTCTGTTAAAACCACTTGCAGCTCAAATGTGATATGTTTCGTTTGTTGTTGTTGTTGTTTTTTTTTTTACAAATGAAAGATCATGCCTACCTAATTTTGTCCTCTCCTTCAGATTATCTTATTGTATTTTTCAACTACTCCTTGCAGACGAACCGCAAATTTAAGGTTTTAGGCTGTGCTTGTTCTGTATCTCTGTAAAACACATTTGCACAATATTTACCAAGTGACCTTAAAGAGAACAGTTACACGTTTCATAAAGAACGAGAAGAGAGACACCGATGGCAAGAATGATGGACTATAAGAGCAAATGTTAGTTTAAAAACAAATAATGTTCACCAATCTGTTCTAGTAGGTTCCTAAAGTAAGCTTTGAAATTAGCATGTGCACTTTATTATGGAGATTACTGAAGACACTGAATATATATGTATGAGCCCTTTATTTACATGTTGCATGTAATATTTTAAAGTTAAGACCCAAAAACTCATGTGTCACAATCTGTAAAAAAAGATTCTTTGAATGTTATTTTTTTTCATTCTTGTTCAGGTGAATGGAGACGTTTGGAATAATGACTCTGATGTGCTTCAGCGTGTTTCAAGCTGAAACCCAGAAAGGAAAAGCAGGTGTATTTTCTTACTCAACTGCCAAAGTCACATTGCAAGATGAAGTTTTCTACGACTTCTCACAAAGGCAAAAGCATTTATGACAAACTGAAGCTCCTTATCTGATTAATCTCTTTATCCGTCCAGTCAAACCCCCACCCCCCGATGGCACCTCCTTCATGCTGTTAAACTTTTGCACGATGCCAAATGAGGGAAACTAAAATAATACTGTTTTTTTTCAATCATCCAGTATGATCTAATCTAAAACGTACACTTCATGTCGTTTGTTAGAAGTAAATTAAAGGCTGGTGTGTTTGTTATTTTAGATTAGTCACTTTGATATTTGTGGTTATCTGACTAGATTTTCAAGTCAATTTTACACAATGTTTATGATGATTTTACACTGAAAAGGCTTCAGTTCACCTCTTTTTTTTTAAAGGAGTTGTTAAAGTTTTAAATCTAATGTTTTTTTAGAATTAATTATCTTTTACATTCTAACACCGAGGCATTTTATTACATGTTTGTTTTTAGGCCATAAAAAGTGCTTTTGGATCTGTTTTTGAATGTAGGAGTCAAACTGAGACATTAAAAGAACAAATATAGCTGACAATCACATGGTTGATGCAAACAATTATTACAGCATCATGAATCTGGTTCAAAGATTTTGGAAATGATTGGAACAGATTTAGTCAGATTTACATTTTTTTCAGAATCTCAGTTTGTACACTGATTACCTGAAGTTTTGGGTTATTTTTTTTATAAATACTCTAATTGAACACTTCCTGTTGTTTATTAAATTTGACACAGCGTGTTATTTAATATAATAGAGCCAGTGTTTTTTCTGCTGCAGTGTCTGTTTTCTATAGTACAAAAATGACTGAAACATTTATTTGAATCTATTTAAAATTAATGATAAACAGAAGCAGTGCAGAATCTGCTTTTGTTGTCTCATTCCTTTTTCTGTAAGTGTCATTGATTTTTCTATTTGTGGTCTTTTGGCTGAATATTAAATGCCTAAATACACACACTGTGGCCCAAGTGAATGTAAGGGTGCGTGTGTTTGTTTAATTTGGGGACTGCATTGGTTTAATCTACTTTCTATGATCTAGATGTGAAGCAACTTGCTGTGTAAAAGTAAAAGATGAAAAATGTTCTAATTTCTCTTAGTTCATCTGCAAAACATATTTACATAACTGTTGTGTCTTTAGTTACTATTAAAGTTGCCTCTCATGGCCACGACACGGATATTCTTTGTTTAAGCCATCAGAACACTTGTTTTTTTTTCAAAATTAATTTGTCTTTTTTCTTTATAAATGTTTCAATTCAAGTTTTACTTTAAAGTTTAGTAATGTTTTGCAGTGTTTTTCATATGCGGGAGCTGCCTCATTTAACTCCTGCTTCCTTCAGTATGTTATTCAGCATTCCAATTAAAATGTATCAAAAAGAACTTGATGTTTTATTTATTAGATGTGCATAAATAAAGTCTTGTATTACCTCTGTTTTGTTTCTATTATTTCAAATAACTGAAATAAGTTTTGATTTCTTTTTTCTGCTGCCAGATTTCTCTTATTAACTGAGAATCAACTTTAATTTGCTGTGTTTTGTACATGCTGCCTGTTCTGTCAGCTCCGAGCTTGTTTTTTTTTGTTTGTTTGTTTTTAGTCAATTGAAAACCAGGCTGACAGTCATACAAGATAAAAACCAAACAGACTTAGTGACATGAGGAAATGTCGTCCCACATTCAGGAACTGACACTGAAGTGACCCAATGTCAACATTTGTTTTCCTAATGATGAGCGGACTTGTTTGTCTTTATGGCAGAATGAGATGCAGCACTGAATTTTAACGTTATGTATTTTTAGGAACGTCTCTGTTTACATGACAAGTTTGATAACTGAGTCTTGCAGCACTTCTGTAGAAGAATCTTTTTAAACACAAGACTGATTAAGACCACAGTCCTGGTGTTAAAGTAGGCTGGACCCATGTGAACTGTACAGCTGGTTGTGTTAGGAAGTGGTAGCAGTATTAAGTCAGTTCTATTAAACCAGGTTATTTAAATACACTAAAACTGATTATTAATATTACTTAAAAATGTTTTACCCTCAGTAAAGAAAAAAAGTGTATTTAAATTATGAAAAATATTTCTCAGAATATAACCACAATCAATTATACAAATTTAAAACCTGTTAATTTGTAACATGTTTTCATATATTCTATGGGTTTCTTATCAGTCTTTTGTTCAAGATATACAGATTCTAGTTTTCACCAAAAACAATGAATTTTAATCAGGATTATGACTAAAAATGTTCCATCTATTTCTGATAATGTCAAACTGAATTAACTGAACATTTTAAATAGTTGTCAGTAATTTCCTGTACTCATTCCTATCCAGGGATGATTGGGTGAGAGGGCAGGGTACACCCTGAACAGGTCCTACTAAACTGTAGATTTACTAATCTGAGGAAAAAGATTATCTAAACCTGTTTATATTCCTCTGTTTGACACTAGCGGCTCAGAAAATATCAAGAATACTTAACTGGATTTTAAGTTAACAGTTTATGTATTCAGTATGTATTATGAGGTTTTATCATGAGGCTTTTTTAAATTTTGAATGGCCGTGGGAATGTATTAACCTTTTTTGACCACACCTTAAACACATCTATTCATAAAACCTGAGTACATTATCCAGGTATTTGAAGCATGCATACACGTAACAAGCAGTTTAAAGCTAAGAAATGTTCCATTATGCTGCACCAAAATAGGAGTATTACCATACGGAGTGATAAAGTACTTGAAGTATCTGAGTGACTCCCTCAGAAGAAGGTTGATGAGGAGATTTATCCTACAATTTCTTTTACAAAGAAATATATTGAATCCTTTCTCCTTTTTACATGTTTCCCACTGACCAGGCAGCAACACAAATTTATAAATTCTGTAAAAAGTGTAAAAAGATGCAGCTGCCTTGTTACTTGTTTTCTTCTTGTTCCAAGAATCTTTTCCATTTGATCAAATGTTCCCAGATACTCTGGGGTTAAAAAAAAGAAGTCAAACAAAATCCATCATCCCTTCAAATGGTAATTTCAGTGTGGAAGACTGAAGCTTATAGCAGCATTTCTCCTTGACTGCATCAGACACGACTGGCAGATGGAGATGAAGATTGAATATTGCATCATCTCTATGAGCTTTACAAGCTCACTGTTAGATCTATTAAACTAAAGCAATTTGAGGGCTTTCGATAACATATAAGTCATGTGTTTAAGTTTAGTATCAGGATCACACGCTGTCTTTGAAATATTAATATATAATATAATATAATATAATATAATATAATATAATATAATATAATATAATATAATATAATATAATATAATATAATATAATATAATATAATATAATATAATATATCATGCTCATGTCATGCTCAAAACCCTCTCTGGAACAAACTTACCTGGATTAAGATTAAGTTGCTATGGTTACCAACATACCTTGGAAGATACCTTCATTTTTGGAAGCGAAAATTCAGGTTATCTACAAACTTACCCTCAAACTTATCCGGTTATGTGAGCAGCTTTCTACCTTAACATTAAAAAACAATAGATTTTTTGTCTTAACAAACAATTAAACAGAACTAAATTATCTCTAGAAAATAAGTAACAGACCAAAAGTTGGAATTTACATAAGATGACAGTGATCTTAACAAATGTTTGGGTTTATTTTATGTGGCAGTTGCTTAAAAAAAAACAGCAGATCTGAATCAGCTGGTTGGTGTTCAGCAGGTCATGCAGGGATAACTGCATTTTGATGTCTTACAGACTATTCATTTACAAAAGACCCACCAGGAACCTCACCTTCACTACTTGTTTAAACCGAGGAGACAATGTTGCTGTACAGGTTGCATAGAGAGCCCAACCTCTCAAACAGGTCTGACAACATTATCTGTGTACTCAAGAGGTTCATACAACAAAACATGAAAGATGGAAACTTTAAGATTAACCTAAGTCTGTTTGTTGGAGTGAATTTAGCAAAATTCTGTCATGTTTTTAGAACTTTAAAGCTTTTTTTTCAGTATCACATATATTATATTTTAGTACTCAGTTTCACAAACAGAAACTGAACTAATTTTGTTAGCTTTACTCCCGCAGTTCATCAGACAAAACAATTTTTCATCCTAATGTCTTTTTTTACATAAAAATGAGACAAAATCACGAAATAGAATGCACATTTATTAAAATGATTCTTAGGTAAACCATTTGAGGATGTTTGTCCAACAGTAAAACTGCATCCTTCCATATTGTAAAGTGCATCAGAACACACAAACAAAGAAGAAGAAATTGAGTTCTGCATGTGCAAATAAATGACAACAAATGCAAAAATGTCATCAAAGATAAGAAATATTTACAGTGTTAGTTCAGCATCATTTAGGTACCACCAGGCTCATTAAACAGTGTTTTTATCCATGATTTACACAAGACAGATTTCTTCATTAACCAGTTTCTCATTAAAAAGCGCCTCCTGGTAAAAAAGAACAACAATTGCACTGTTTGCTGCCTTCAGTGTGTTACAACAGTAGCTAATTAAGACAGAATTCAGATAAATCACTAAAATAATGAAGCAAGTCTTAATGGGATTTTGGTTTAAATTGTAGAATAATAATTAATTGATATTTTACTGCATATAGCCTGCTCATTTTGGTTGTTTCAAATACTTAAACATCAGTTAATACACATTTTTTTTACTATTTTGTAGAGGTACAAGCTTTTTTCCACTAATTTATTAGATACAAAACTTTCTATGTTCTATTGCTCTCTTTGCAAAGTCCTTGACTGGTGAGTTGTCAAAGAAACTTCTCCATCTCATAGGTCTGCATCATAGGGTCTGCCGTCGAAGGAGCTGTTTCCGGACCGTGCTGCGGGGCTCTTGGCCCGTGGGAACGACACGTCATCATCCATAGAGTCCTTGGAATACGGGATGCTGCTGCCGGCGTTGCTCCTGGTTCGGCTCAGACTCGGGACTTCAATGCGTCTCGGCTCCGTTTTCGGGTAGTGGGGACGGGAAACGCGCTCTTCTACACGCCTCTCGTCTCGGTTCCAGCCTCCGCAGCAGCGGCATATCCCGAACATCATGACGATGCCACCCAGGACTTCAAAAATCCCGCCGATGTAGCCCAGCACGATGCTGTAACCGACGCGTATATCCAGGCCTGTTTCTATAAAAGTTGAAGTGACATTACCAATGATGTGGTTGTACCAGGCGATGGGAATGATGACCAAGGCACCGGAACAGAAGATCAGCACCCCGGCCAGCGCGCAGATTATCCACTGTGGTCTTTCTTTCCAGCAGCGCACCCCGGGGATGGCAACACCCAACCCTACAAGGGTCACAATGAGCGAGGCTACCATCATCCCCTGGGCGATATCAATGATTTGGTTGTTACTAAAGTAAGGTGTATCCTGTTGGTTGCACTGCTGACTTTCTGTGGCCGAGGCGGCTATGCAGACGTCCCAAATTCCTTGTTCAATAACGTAACTAGATGGCCTGTTGGCGAATGATTGGAGGGTTCTCCAGGCTGGAGCCACAGTGCTGGTCAGGTTCAAGATCCATCCACAGGGAGCCATAACCAACCCAAAGATCAGGATGCCCGGAGTGCGCAAAGACCTCCGGGTAAAGTTGTTACTGTTTGTAAAGACTGACCAGAACGGCATGACTGCTGCTGTTGGTGTTGCTTTCTGAACAGAAGTGAGTGACTTCTGACAACTAAACAGATGGTTCTTGAAAACAATTTCAGCTGAAACTTGACAGGAGGGAGGAGATTCCAGCGAGTCTCTAAACAGGACAGGTGAGGCGCGCCGCTCGGGGGCGGGGCTCTTTTCATCTGCACCTGCCACCACATAAAGTAAAGACAGAGGGGAGTTTCGAGGAGGCGTTTTCATGCAAAATATGCCACATTTGATAAAGAACAAGAAACTATTTCAATTTTTTTCAGAAAGAATAAAACGTTTAAGTTTTTTACACATAGGCCTATACTACTAAGCCCAAAAATCGTCTTTGGTTCCTGCATCTAAATGAAGAAAAACTATCTCATAAAACAGAAACATTATGAAATAAAGAAGAGGCCTTTTAACACTTGTAACCCACATAAACCACAAAGCGTACAGCACAATAACTGGATTAGAATAATTTTAATTGACACAAGTTGAAAATAAAACAAGTGTAATCTTAAACAACCTAAAACAAAACAAATCTTATCAGGTAATCAATCTGCATGATAGTGAAGCAGTTTCGTTTACAGCTTGAGGCTGAACTTCTCAGAAATTAACGCTGACTTTAAAAGGAATCTCATGGTTGCTGTTGTTTCCGTCTATAAATTGCAATCATAGCTGTGCTATTATTGGAAAGAATGTAGTTCTTCTGGAATCTCTTGAGAATAACTTAAGATCTGTTTTGCCCCACTTTGTCTTCCTTTTATGCCTCTTTCTACCTGCATATTTCTATCACTCTGTCTCTGTTATTTTATCATGTGTCAGTCTGACCCTTTCGGTTCCTACTCTATTTAAGCTGGTCTCTTCACGAGGGGTTTCGCTCTACAAATTAAAAGACGCAAAATCCCCAACCTGACCACATTTTTTGGAAATCACCTGATAGGAGACTGTGACCCTTTTTCAGCCAAGTGAACAGATTCAGTTTCCAAGGAGAGACCCAGATTCTAACCCCAAACACAACAGTTTTCAGATTATCTAAAGTCAAATTTTCCTAAAATCACAGAGGTTTCAAAAATTTCTGTTTTAAGAGCATTGTGTACTTTGACACCAATAAAAGTATGCAGGTATGTACACCAACCAGATCAATTATGCACAGTCATAATGATCATCTCTTGTTTTCTCTTTATAGCTCACGTTTCATCAGCTGTCACCGTGTTTGTTGACTAAAGCTTGACATGAAACCAAGTGTTTAATTGCAGTGAATTTTTCACAGTGGCTCTAAAGCTGCTGATACCTTTCCTGCATTTTAGGTGCACAAAATGACATTAGACAAAATATCATGTGGGCATATATAAATAGGTTATAGGCTCAAATTTAAAGAAAAAAAAAAACAAATAAACTTGGACAACAGTTTCACTTACTTACTGATGTATGCTGCAATGTCGAGCAAAAGTCTTGGGTTATTTCTTTTTACTTTATTTTCAATGAGCCAAATGTTCTTATAACTGTCATGGTTCGAACCAGGTGGGGTTGTTTGCGAGCTCCCAAAGTGACCCAAACTCCAGACACACACAGAGCGAGGAAACAGCGTTCAAACGTAACAGTGTTTATTATATACAGTGCTCCAAGATAGATACAGGTAAACAGTAAATGTGCTCGACGAAACTCAGGACGGGCCTGGTGCGGGACAGGAACGGTCCTGGGGTTGTGAGAGAGAGAGAGGTTAGTGACAGTTGGAGTAACCAGCTGCGGCGTGCGGGGATCGTGCTCGCTTAACTCACGGTTTCGTGAAAGACGTCCGGGTTTGAGGAGAGATCCGAGGATGCGGCCGCAGGGGTGGTGAGCCAAGCTGTCGGGGTTCGGTGTGTGAGATCCGGGTCCGGGTGCTGAGTGCGCAGACGTGACTGCGACAGGGGTGACAGCAGAACGGTGACCGGGAAGGTGTGGACCAGAGGAAGCCAGAGACAGACCGGGAGCCAGAGGGAGAGAGCTGGTCGCGTAGCACCGCAACGGAGCTCTAGTACGTTCCAGTGTTGAGCCAATCCTCACTATGAGCGGTTCGATATCCACGCTGGAGGTTACGCTGTCGGGAGAGGAGCTCCAGGACAGCAGGCTGAACATAAGGAGAGAAGGCAGGTTAAATACTGCGGAAAACACTCTGGTAAATTACTCACTTGCCACTCTGTACCACGCAATGTAGCGGAACAAACTGGCCTCTGTCTCTTGTTCCTCCTCTGCTTAAGTACCCAGCTCTCCTGAGCTGGGTAACGATCCACACCTGTCTTCACTGATCGTCTGCTGCCACGCCCTGCAAGACAATTAGTACCACTCACCACCACCAGCAGCAGAGATCCTCACAATAACCTTGTAAAAATGGCCTCGAGCAACAGTTCTTCAGGTTTTCTCTTAGAGTTTGTTTTATTTTTATGCATTTTGTTTGCATCCCAACAAAAAGACAGTCCATTCTCAGCTGGATCTGTAAAAATATCCAATGCAGTTTGATACACAGTGATTTTAGCCAAAAAGGTGATTTTCAAATCAATATTAGCTGAAAATCTGACAGATGATCAATCGAAGGCTGAAACATTTTTCACTTAACAAAATCTGAAGAAACTATTGGATTCAAACTTTTGCACTGTGATTATGTTTGACATTTGAAACACTGACCAGCTGTTTTTGTAATGTTTTATGATCTGTTATGAAGGAAACAACAAGCACCAGTTTTCTCATCCCAGTTTTTATTTGGCACAAGAATTTAAAGAGAAAATTCTTGATATAGTATGATAACAAAACATTGAAGGCCTCCGTAACGGTATCCTGCCATCTGGTGGCCAGTTAATGTAACAACTGTAACATTCTGTGTGTAAATCAGTACTTTTAGGAATCCCTGCTGTAATTGTAACTCCACAGTCACTTGTTGTAACTTCATAATAAAAAAGGTTTTGACTCAGATCAGATTTTTCTCATTTTCTTTCTGCAGTACAACCAGCTCTGTGAAGAAAAAACACAAATTCAGTGACACATTAATGAGTTTAATTGTGTTGTGTTTGTGTTGACCATGTATCCATTTCAAGGTAAAACTTTTTGGACAAAGTCTCTGAAATAAAACATGATGTCTAGTTTTTTCTCCAAGCTGTTGTTTAGAGAGCAGCTCAAAACTTTTTCCCAAATTGATGCCTTGATGTTCCTCAACAAGCAGCCATGAACTAAAATAAATCCTCTTATTTATGTGAATATTGTTCTAAAGCTTTCAACCACCCCATATGTTCTAGCACTTTACTGTAAGGAAGACATACTTTATCAAACATAAAGAAATATATTTCTGAAGATGTTTTAAAGTTTTGCATTGAACTTTTTCTGATTTATTTTTCCACTCATTTTAGCCAGTTCTTGTACCTGATCATAACAGCTCATTACAGTGGTTTAAAACCAGCAGATTCTGCAACACAACACTGCTTCTTTTTATAAAGTCATTCTTTTACCCCATCATATGTGAAATTAAAATACAAGAATTGCACAATGTTGGCTAAATGATTGTGCGATTGTGGAGGTTTAGATTTGTAACGGTGATTCAGTCCAACATGAAGTTTTCAGACTAATTTGCAGAGATTTGAAGCTCAAACTTCCTCCAAATTATTTGTTCTCTCTGCATGTTTTTTTATTCAGTAAATTAAAATGAACCAAATCATTGTGTACAACAGAAACACGACTAGAAACGTGTTAAACGCCCTTTTGGGACGTAGATCCTGGGAGCTACAGCCGGGTGACCCCGAGCGGAACTCGGGTTTCCCTGACAGGAAACTGTCAGCGCTGTTTTCTCGGGTACTGTTGTGTTGTGAAAATGGCGACGCCTCGTCGCTCTTCTCAGCAGCAGCAGCCGAGCTCCCTGCTGTCCTCCCCTCCCCGTGGAGCGTCTCTCCCCGTCACCCCGCCTGGCTCTTCACCCACACCCGCCGAAGATGGCAGCTCGCTTCCCCACGGAGCGGTGATGGAAGACCGGGCTGACGGTGAGGCAACACCGACCTCTCCCAGCACCTCCTCCCCAGCTCCGGGCCTCACATCCAGCAGCAGCAGCAGCAGCACCACTAGCAGTAGCGCTAGCTCCCCGACCACCACCGAGAGCAGCGAGACTAGTCCAGGCTCCACGCCTGACTCTGGCAGCGGTAACCCGGGCAGCAGCAGCAGCGGTACCGGCTGTGGTCCAAACGGGACTTTTCGGGACCTGTTCGAAGCCTGTCGAAACGGGGATGTTTCAAGAGTAAAAAAACTGGTGGATGCGGTGAATGTGAATGCTAAAGACATGGCTGGACGCAAATCAACTCCTCTGCATTTTGCTGCAGGTAACTGCAATAAAAAAAACAGTTTTAAACAAACGTGTCTGTTTTTGTCGAACCTGAAGAGAACCGGATTCACTCTGAATTGCAGAGAAACAAAAACAGACAATACTCTGACAAAACTTATCTTCTGTTAGTGACTATAAACATCTGGGTATTGTTTCAATCTGTTTTTCTTTTTATACCATATCTCACACTTACATTCTGATACTACATTCAATTCCACAAATATTTGACACTTTTGTAAATCTAAAGTCAAATTGGAAATCTGGCCAATGAAAAGGAACAACATGTGGTACAATCATCACCTGCATGTCATCATGTGTGAACTGATTCTCTGAAACATCAAGAAACTGAAGTTATAAATTAAACAAGAATTTTTAAAAGTGGTAAATTCTAATAAAACACAGTGAACAAATTAAGTGAAAAGAGCTGCAGATTTAGTCAAATATTTAGAAATCCACTAATAATTTGGTAGTGTGTTGATAACATCTGGTTCTGTCAGTACTCTGATCCCTCCTCGATTCTGTCTCAGGTTTTGGTCGGAAAGATGTGGTGGACCACCTGCTGCAGATGGGCGCCAACGTGCACGCGCGAGACGACGGGGGTCTGATTCCTCTCCACAACGCCTGCTCTTTTGGCCATTCAGAGGTAAAACGCCAAACATGTTAAACACGGGGCGAGCGGCTGATCTCCACCAGTTGGAAGTGGGAATGGGAATTCCATACGTTTGTTTTTGCGTTGGGTCCCCATAATGAGCTAATTGTTAGCCACAATTGTTACATTAGTCTATAAATACATAAAAAAAAAAAAAGAAACACCCCCCCCATAAAGGAGAAGGGATGATGTACATCTCACTGAAATCAGCTGCCATGAAAAAGCCTTATGAAGCTTTATTAATATGTCAGGGAGGTAAAGATTCTTTGCATCCTAAAATAAGCAATTTTTGTATAATTAAAATGAATATTTAGACTTTTTGATATAAATGAAGGTAAAAAGTGTTTCTGGATTAACTTGATGTTTTTACTATTTCTGTAAAAGCTGTAAATCTTCTTTCAGGTGGTGTCCTTGCTTCTGTGTCAGGGCGCTGACCCCAATGCTCGAGACAACTGGAACTACACGCCTTTGCACGAAGCTGCCATCAAGGGCAAGATCGACGTCTGTATAGGTGAGTTCAGCAAGCAGCTGCTTGTGACCGTCACCGAAATGTTTCATCACTCTGATTGTGAAGCGTGTTTAAAAGAATAAAAAGTTTTGGTGTTTTTACTTTCTTTCTTTTCACACGTTAAGAAGCGACTAGTCGTTTGAGCAGAGCAGGAAACGGAAACGCGTTGCCATGGTAACACTTTGGTTTTGCATCACTCCTTTTGGTGCAAGAAGAGCCGTAGGCTCCACCTTAATGTAAAAACATGGTCTCTTTAACATTGTTAGAGCTGTGGCTTGTTTTTAGATCCACTTTAAATGTGTGTTGTTGTGTGTTAGGGAGTGTATATTGATTATTGAAGCTGTAATGAACCACGTACAGGCTGGATGGTTTGATGAACCATCAACCACAGAGCAGTAAATCCCGGTGTTCACACTCAGCTGCTGCACACAGACAGAAACAAACACTGATTTCCACGTTGCTGATCACAGATGGCGGTTACTCAGGTGTCTGGCTCATTTCGTTTACACAGGTTTTAGATTTTATTTGGACATGTGACATCACATCCATTAGTCTTATCAATCCTAACGAAATGGGCCGAGCAGAACCGGTTGACTGGAATCTCACCAAAAGTGGTCTTTAAATGAGGATCATACTGGAAGGCAAATCAGTAAAGATGAAACTGAGAGGTAGCTTTGATCAGTGTAGATATATTCTCAAGAAATCAGCAGTGAGATGTTTGCATAATTATTTTTGTGAACTTTTACAAACTTATCAGGAAGGACAAAAGATTTGTTAGAGCGTGAAACGGAGCGCAGCGACACGGGGATCCTGCAGGACCTTGTCTTTCAGTTCAGTGTCACTGCAGATTGATGTGGTGTGTCTGAGTAATATTAACACATGACTGTAACAGAAAGTGTCACCTTGCTATAAGTGTTGAAAGCAACAAAGAAGTTTAACTGTCCTTTTTCACCACAAATACTGCAGCAGAATCCCGAAGACTGCAGAGCAACAGACGAGCTGCTGAAGATCCAGTTTATCAAAGCTCCAGATCAGTCATTGATTTGTTATCAGTTCCAGATTAGACTCATTTGTTTTGCTGATTGAGGTGAAAAGGGGTCAGTTTGTTGTGGGTTTTGAACTCACTCTTTCATGTTAAGAGCTTTTAATAAATATTTTACAAGAAAAAAATATTCTGCCAAAAATAAAAAAAAAAGTGACATATTAAAGAAAAACAGCAATTTTAATTTGACATGTAAATACATTTTATTGTGAAATTCTTAAAGAACTAGTCATTTAAATTGTTTTGTAAGACTGTTTACATGAATTAATAATTTATGAACAGTGCTTGCACTTTATATTTTGAGGCTTGTGCTGTTCTGCTCTGGCAGTGTCCAGTGTAACTGGACACCAGAATGTAACATGGACGCCGTCTTGCTGTCCCCTAGTGGCTGGTGCCCCGCCCCCTCCACATAAACAAACATAAACCTAAAGAAACCTGAGATAATCTTGTTTCCTCATGTTGATTCTTGTTGTTCTCACCTCACTGTTACTTGTTTAAATTTCAAATAATTTACTTGTAATTAGTTAAGTGATGCTTAAAGCCCCCATGACTGTGCCCAGGTGGGCGGGGCTTTCAGCCTCACGTCTTTAATTCACAGATTCTGCAAAATACAGTAAACAGAATAGTATAGCTTGACTTTTGAAGCAGCGACCAGAACATTTCAGAAAGTTTTTTGAGTTAGTCGTAGGTTGTCTGTGGTTGTGAGAGAGTTGGACTGTCAGCAGGGACGTGTGTAGAAAATTTTTGTTCAGGTAGGGTGGGGGGGCAGGTAGGGGCACAGATTTCTCAAAGGTGGAACATGTAAATGGACCCATAAGCTTTAAAAAAATATTTTTTTTTTTAAATAGGCTTTTTATTATAATTTAAGTGGCTCCCATAAACCAAAATGAATTAAAAATCAGTTAAAGCACAATGTCAATGTTACACTTTCATTAATCATTTTCTTTGATTAATGCAAAAGTATCGATTGAATTTGATCATCTCAGCTTGTGGGGGGCACCTGTGGTGGCCAGTCTAATTCGAAGGGTGACCCGTGCCCCCTTGGCCACCCCTCTGGACACGCCCCTGACGTTGGGTGGACCTGTCCACAGATCAGCCATTCAAGCTCCTGACCTCAGGTTGTCTCACAGTTCTGTCATGGTTTTCTACAACTGCACAGTGTGACCCCAACTTTAATTAGAACAACAGACTCTCTCGTACTCAAACATCTGAACTACAGAACAACACGTGTAAGTACCTTCCAAACATTTTATTACATTCAAAGCTCTGGAAAATATCCTGCCTACGTAAACTGTGAAGATTCAGCTCAGAGGAGTCGGTACCTGCTGTAGGACAAGTTTGAAGGGATTTAAATATTTATTAACTTCTGAATGAAGCCTGGTCTTTCCCAGAGATGATCTGCAGGCCGATACATAACTAAGATCTTTAACATGATGCCGTTTTTCTTGTTCTATTACATGAAACAAAATTATTAAACTCACCTGTCTTTAAAAAAAAACTTCATGTCTTTAAAAACTTTTTTAACTTCATGTTTCTGATTATCCTTGTATTTTCTGTGGAAAACGACTCGGATCCAAGTCTCCTACTTGTAAACACAGTCGGATGGGGTTTTTGAGAAAACATGATTATAAAAGTTATTTGCAGCAGGTGCAAACAGCAAATGTTTTTAGGTCACACTACAAAGATATGAGATAATGTGAAGAGCTGGCATGCTCGGGGCTGTAAGGTTCAGCTGAGCTTTGTTTCTCTTCCCTCTGGCACAAATTTATCATGCACATTTCTGCTCATCATTCCTCTCCTGGATGTGAATGTCCTTGACTCCAGTAATATAAAGGGGGGGGGCTTTTTAACATTCACATGTAGTAAGAAGAGGCAATAGTGTGCTGCAACAAATTAAAATACTGATGATTCTGAGTGCAGTTAAAAAAAAAAAAGACGAGACTGTTTATTTAAATTTTCTTCCCATCTTTGTGTCTGGCTCTAAAATGCTCAGAATACTACTACTACTACTGTCATTTAGCAGACGCTTTTATCCAAAGCGACTTACATTGAGAGAACATACAAGCAAGAATTCAAAGAGAAGGAAAAAAATATATAATAAAGTATTAAAGTAATAAAGTAAGTAAGTAGTAAAGTAATAAAGTAGAATAAAGTATTTCTATATCTTATAGTTCTTTAAAGTTTAATTTCCAAACAAACTAGAAGATATAAACAAAAATCACACGACATCTTGTGATTTGTGTACCGGCCAGAGTTTTAACACCCTGTCGTCCTGCCAGGCTGAAGATTTAGCAGCAGATCAGGAGTCAAGTCAACTCTGAACAAGCTGGCCGTAATGTAGGCGCTGAATAAAAAATAAATCTCTCATCACCACAGCGGGCTCCTTCTGAGCTTTTTAGAAGTGCACCCACACACATTGCCCATAATTTGAAAACGGAAGCAGCTCAGGACAATGATAAACTGTCGTCACCGTGATTTAAGTCGTTTTAAATGAGAAAGTATCTTAATAATTTACATTTTTATTTTTAAGGATTTTATTTGATGAAAAAAAAAATGGGATAAGTGCAACACTCCCTCAGCAACTGCCTTTTTTTTTGGGCTTTTACATAATCACCTCACAATTAGTATTTGAGCTGATGGTGATCGTTTGCATAATCCTTTGAATCGTTTTCATTCACCTGGTTAAAAATAGCTACACAAAACCACCAGCTACATCATCCATCCATCCATCCATCCATCTCTAATTCCACATTGGGTTCGGCTGTTTGCTCCCCATTTGCAAAGCCAAACATATCAGCTTCCCTGCGGATACATTTTGGTTTTAGGCCAAATGAGGAAGGGGAAGCTTCATTCCTCCAAGGAGGTGATTTATGAGATTATAAAAAGGAGTTTTATCAAAGGTGCTCGTGCTGCTAATTCCTAACAAAAACAATAAATCTGAAAGTGAAACGTAATTCTTTAGAGCAAGAATAATCAAATAAAACCATGATTTTAAGTTTCAGCTCAATTTGTAAAACATCTTTTTCAGTAATCTAAAATTCTGAATATCTTTAAACCATCAAGCTAAAGCTTCGGCTACTCAGTCTTTTATTATTATTGATTAATGTTGCCCTCAGTATTTTTTTAAGTTTTAGTGTCAAACAAAAACACATACGTTCAAACTTGTTTTTGTTTTTTTGCAGGAAAAATGAAGGAAATATTTAAAGACTTTTTCCATCTCATTTAGTTTTAGGTGATATTTTTCTAAACTAAAGACACATTTTTTGCAGCTCGGCTCTGTTTCAACTCTTACTGTTGGAGCTGAAATCTTCACCTCATCTGAGACGGGATTAAAAAACCAATCTAAATGCGTGAGTTCGTTTGTATCAGATACCTTCTGCCTCGTCACAGACACTGCAGTCAGAAGACCGTAAATCTGACATTGTACAAAAAACTAATCCTGCTAAAAAAAAAAAAAGGATTTATGTTCAGCGAGAGCTTTTGCAGCTATTATGGGAATTATTGGAGACAAAACTGAAGTCAAAATTAGATGCTGACAGATGTGAATGAAATCAGAAAAAGCCCAGAATTGACTGCATTATTTATGAACGATTGGAACTTGTGTGAGGTTGTGTTGCTGTTATGCATTATAATATCATTTCACCGTCTGCATCAGTAAATCTTTAACCTCTCACGGTTGGTATACGTGGTGGTGGGGGGGGGCTGGCGTAGAGCTAAATCCCATCTTTGTTGTGAGGTGACGAAGGTCTGCGTCAGTCCTATGGGCAGAAATCATTTATGTGCGCATGCATGTGTGCACATCTTATGCCTGGTTGTCTCTCTAGTGAGTTGAAGCAGTGCAGGATGAAGTGCAGCTGAGTCAAAGGGCATGTTCACTTGGAAATGCTTGACAGTCACAAGTGATGGGAGTGAGGTGGAGAGGGAGGCAGTGAGAGAACTGACATCGGTGGCCTCAAAAGAGCTAATTTACAACAAAACCCAGTGCAGAGAGAGTTTGTTATTCAGCTCACCTGTTTGCAAGACTCTTCTCTTCTCTTCTCTTCTCTTCTCTTCTCTTCTCTTCTCTTCTCTTCTCTTCTCTTCTCTTCTCTTCTCTTCTCTTCTCTTCTCTCCTCTCCTCTCCTCTCCTCTCCTCTCCTCTCCTCTCCTCTCCTCTCCTCTCCTCTCCTCTCCTCTCCTCTCTTCTCTTCTCTTCTCTTCTCTTCTCCCCTCCCCTCCCCCTCCTTGTCATCTGATTGAGATGCTGTTGCAGGCTTTAAACAGACCGTTGATGCTCAGAAACCTTCCCTTGAGTCTTATTTAAAAGTCTCCTACAAAGGAGAGTGGACGTCGTTCCTCTACAGCGATGTGATTGACTCATTGTCAGTTATTGCAAACATTGATTGCAGTTCTTTCTGCCAAGGGTGCCACAACTGGTTATTAGGTTTAGGATGCAATTACTTTTTCACATAGGGCCAGGTTGGTTTGCGTAACCTTTCTATCACCTAAAAACTTCATCTTGTATTTACACCAGAGGCAGAAAGGAGTCAAGGACTTATTGACATCGTGTACAGAATGATGGCTTTCGGACTGCTGACAGTCCAGGGATTGTTTTAACACTGTGGGGCAAAATGGCTGGACACTGTCAGGATGAAGGACTGGTTTATGATAAACAGCTCATCTTTTTAAAACAGGAAGAGACTGATTTCACAGGGATTTTACCTTTAAATCCCTCAGTTCTGGAAGTTTGGAAAGCCAACATCCATGCTGGGATCATGGATCCTTCTGAAACCTCCTATCTATAAAGATCAGAGTTTTATTCAGCCATCTTGTCTTCAGTCACTGCTTTAAGACCATCCATCCATCCATCCATCCATCCATCCATCCATCCATCCATCCATCCATCCATCCATCCATCCATCCATCCATCCATCCAGTCTGGGGTTAAAGGGGTTGTCAGGTTTTAAGGGGTGGGGTGGGGGAGGGGTCTCTTTGTCCTTGGAACAGAATATTCTGTAATTTCATTCTTGCTCTGATTAAACTTGGAATGTGGTTAACACGATGACACGATACGGAATCCGATCTGAATTTGTTGATGTTTTATCGGTCTCTTAAAGGTGATGCAGTTGGATTTGCTTATGTAAGTGGAGACTTTTAAGTGCACAAAGACAGTGGAAGGAATTTTATGTTCTTCGGGGAAAGATGTGAAAATGATTTCGCCCTCTGAATCGAGTTTGTTTATTACTTTTTATTTTCGGTGATCTTTCTGAGAGATAACCCTCTGATGTATAAGAGGTTATTAAAGGATCTTCTCCTCTCTCATATGATCTCAACCCTTGATTTGCTCTTCCCTTCATTTATGCTTCACCCCTATAATCTAATCAGAATCTTACCCCCCCCCACCAAGTCTCTTTTTTTCTCATGTACAGAATATCTTTCTACTGTCTGTTAGTGATCCAATCTTCTTGTTTTTGCTTTTCCTCCCCTCTTTTCGTCCTCTATCCTCTCTCTGTCCCCATCTCCTCCCTCCCTCTCCTCTCTTCTCTCATCTTCCTCTCCGCTGCATCGCTCAGTCAGTTAGAGAGGCAAGAGTCTCTCTGCTCGCTCTGCCTCGCTGCTGTTTACTGCTGCCGATGCCTCGGTTAGCTGTGGTCGCCAGCCTTCTCCGCCCGCACTCATTTTTACTCATCTTCTTAGCTCCGTCCGCGGCTCCCCCTCCCTCCTCTGTGGAAATGTGATGGTTTTGTGGCTTGTCACGTTGCCGTTTAATCAGGTCCACTGTTTTTTTCTGTGGCAGTGTGCTGTAGCGTAGCTTCCGCTGCTTTTTGTTGTGGCATGTCTGTTTACATCAGCGGCATGGCTCGCAGGGCAGGGGGAGCTGGGGGCAGCAGAGGGAGCAGCACTGGCAACAGAGGAGGAGCAGCTGGAGGAGGAAGAGGAGGAGAGGATCATGAAGCAGGACATGCAGAAACGCTGCCCGGAGGTCCGGGAGACACAGCCAGTGGAGGGAGAGGAACAGCAGAAGATAGAGTGGGGGAGAAAGGAGGAGGAGGTTCAGGCAGAGCGGTTTATGGGAGCGGAGGAGCAGGAGGAAGGGGACTGGGAGGAGGTGTATGTCGAGGAGTTTGTATGTCAGTTCAGGAGCTCAGCTACTGTCTGTGTCTGCCCTGTTGTTGTACAGTGTTACTGCAGCACGGAGCTGACCCCAACATCCGCAACACTGATGGGAAGTCCGCCCTGGACTTGGCTGAACCGTCCGCCAAGGCTGTGCTCACAGGTCAGTGAGATGCCACGCACACACACACACACACACACACACACACACACACACACACACACACACACACACACACACACACACACACACACACACACACACACACACACACAGAGGATGTCTATGATTTTCTTTGTGTCACACTCTCTACCTGTCCTGTTTTTTTCTCTTCTGTTCCTCTACGGTCTGATT
>SSNP01000014.1:4734194-4779841 GCA_006937955.1 Pachypanchax playfairii
TAAAAAAAAAAAAAAAAAAAAAAACGTCTTTTTGGCTGAGGCTGCACTCATTGATCAGTGAGTCAATAAAGCCACTATCTGTGGAGTTTTGTTTGTTTGTTTGTTTGTTTGCAAGAATTTCTGTCGTCTTGAGTTTTCTTCCAAATCTCACAGTTTAGTATTTCTGCAAACAGCATAAAACAGAAAAAATAAAATCCATTTGAGACCAAAAGGACTGTGACAACTCTCATTTATTGGTAACTATAATACTATTTTAATGGAGTCTTCTAATCTGTGTCCAGGCTGGATTCTGATAATGGAGCTTTTTAAGGGCTGCGCTGTTTCCAGACTCATTGATATTTGGTAGCTGTCAATCATTCATTTAAATTTTCCTTGCAGCATAACAGCAACCTTCCAGCAAGTAAAACCCATCATCACATTGTCTGACCAGCAGGAGTCACTCAAACTTTCCAGTAAAACTCAAACTGATTACTTGATATTTCATGGTTATGGCCTCCTAAATGCAGCAGGAATCATTTTCATCTCTCAGCCCATAAAGTCCCCACGTATCAGCTCACACACAGCTATTTGTCTCTGCGTGTTCACAGACTATCCGTAAAGAACCGAGGGAAAAGAGGCTGCCGCTCCTTTTCCCTAAAAAGGCCAGTTAGCTCTGATTGGTCCAGCTTCCGTGATTCAGTTCCATTAAATCATAGTTCATCAATCCCCAAAGGGAAATTAGATGTTGTTGTTTCTTCAGAGAGACATTATAGAAGGTTGTGACACATTTAGATATGTTGTTTCCATCAATTTGCATCAACTCTGCTTAAATCTGGAATTTCATCATAAGGATGAGCATTTCAAGCCAAAATCAGGTTCAGATTTGCAGGTAATTATTGGATTATCCCCCAGACTATGTGTACTGTAGAGGGGTGTGCACATATTTAGTCTGCAGACTTCTGGTCATAGTTACCACTTTGTAACATGCAATTCTTTCAAAATAAAACTATGATTACAGAATCACAGGACGTTTTTTTGGAGCAGGAGGTGTGCTGAAAACCCTAAACATGGTGGTCTGCTTAGCAGTGTTTTACTACCAGGTGCTGGAAAAAACAACAAGCAACTGTTCTAGTTGTTTTTTGAAATTGTGTATTTGATGGATTTTTATAGTATTTAAAATGTACTGCCCCTCCCCGTTTCATTAGATTGCTGTTTTTCCCCGCTGATGTAACTTAATATTTAAATCTAACCTTATTGCGCTTTGATTTATGCTCTTATTTTGTTGTTCTTAGATTGGATTGGGTTTGCAGACTGGGTTGGTATTGAGTTTATATTTGCTGTAGATAACTGAAAACTTCCTTCAGAGTTCTTGGGGTCTCTGTGAGTATTGATCCGGAATCTGTATCAGTTTTTACACTGAATTACATCATCGGTCCCTTTTGTTCTGCCTCTTTGGTTAATGAGTGAAGATCCTTCAGTGAAGAGCTGGACAGAGTCAGAACACGGGGGACAGCTGTCCTGTGAAGAATAATTGCCTTTGCTGACTAGAATCAAAATGAGATCGTTTGGTGCCAGAAGTACTGAAGATTATCACATGTTTACAGTAGTTTGTTATCTAGCTGATGAACGAGGAGTGAAACTGAAAGGTCTCACCGTGGAGGTTGTTTTCAGAAAGCTGCAGTGTTTTACTTACTGTGGTGCCGTGTTTAAAGGAAATCAGCAGCTGCAGCAGCTGTGACTGGATCAAACTAATTGTTTGTTAGTTTCCTGTGTGTGTGTGTCGCAAAAAACAAGAACTTTATTTTTTCAAATTAAATGTAACCCGTAACCCTAAATGTTATCATCCCCATAATAGCCGAGCACGGGTCAAACAAATTCAAATGAGAGACTGCGCTGGCAGGAACATGGACTTCAGGATTTATTGTGACATAACATCCAAATAAAATCACTCAACATCCAAATAGAATAACAATCAAAAAGGGTTTATTGTGATATTTCTGGTATTTATTATTGCTATGACAAAAGAAAAAAGTGGCCCATCACATTTGTTTAGCTGTAAGTCAATAACTGCATGAAGTCTAGAGCCTCATGAAGAGAAATAAAACATTAAAAATAACAATTTTCAAATAGTCTCTATACCCATTACTTTTACGTTTTGTTCACAATTTTGCAATTATGTGAGAAAACATCTGCAACTTTGAAATATAATTCAATTACAAAATGAAATTAATACCACCTCGGCCAGCTAGTCGTGGCTGTTTATGTGGCTAGTGGTGAGTAAACAGAATGGATTTACATAGAACAGAAGGGATTTATTCTGTTTTCTTAGCGTATTGTTGATACATCAGAACTGATCCTTGTTTTGTGTTTCTTCACCTGACAGAACAGGTTTTTGAGCACCTCATATGTTCTTTATATTGATTCCAAAGTCTCTGGAATTTTATTAGAGGAAGGAACATCATATTCCCTGTTACAGCTTTTTAGTTTGTCTCCCTAACACGATGAAATCAGCTGTTACTGACCTTATATCGCCACGTTTTCGGTCTGGATCTAAATCCAAATGTCACTGGAGTCGTTGTTCCTCTTCAAATATCAGCCAGTTGAGCTTCTTTATGACTGAAACTCCTGCCATGTGTCCTGTTTCAAAGTCACCTAGGTCTTTTTACAGCGCTAACACCTGGTTCTGTTGTCAAACACCGTGATCAGAAGCTTAATGCGTGTATACAGCTGCTTTCGTTCCACTTCTACCTCATTTTACTCAGATGTTGCTTTAAATTTCAGCCTGTCTATATATTTTTAATGACAAGCACTAATTAACCAAACTATCATCCTGCCACACTTTGTGCCATTCTAGAGAAACCCTATAATTGTAATTACTGTAGGAAGTGAAGCGTTTAATGCAATGCTCTTACAGACTTCTTTATGATTGGATAAAGAGTCAGGATTTGTTAAAATCTGTTGAAAGTTTTCGCCAGACCATTTCATTTAAGAGACATATTTGTGATTATTTGAAGGCTCAGTCTGCTGTTTTAAAGTGAAGGTCTTTACGGGCCTCTTCTTGCTGGTGTCATGTCTTCCATCTACGATTTAGAGGTTTTGCTCTGTTCTCTCTCTCTGCCGCAAGCTAGCACAGCTTTCAGCTTCAGTATGTAGTGATGAAAGCTTATATTAAACCATAAATTAGCTATACTGCTCTGCCAAGTCCAACAGGCTGCTCTCAGAAATGATAAACTCTGTTCCTGTTAAACAGAAATGTAGTACGACTATGAAAAAAAAAAAGCCTTTTTAAAAGTGGCTTCCAACAACTCTCATGCTGATGGTGGTTTTTGTATTTCAGTGTTTTGGGAAGCTCATCAGACATTTTGTTTTGCCAATAAAGATGAACAATGTGTAGACTTTGTTCAGACTTTTTTTGTGCCTTGGAACAATTTTTCCTTTACACAACCAGGGGCTTGTTCAGTCTGCGACAAGTATCAGACGCAACTACTATTCATGTCACACCAGAGGAACAGACACAAGCGCAGCTCCGGTTCTCACGTCAAGCATTCGATGACAAGACTTACCCCAGAGACGAGCTTCGTAGCATTGATCGCTGCAGCACGCCACTACTTTGTTGATGTGTTTTTGTTTTTATGATCTGCTAAATGTCCTTCGTGATATGCTGCATTAACATCTAATAAGATGTCAGTGAAAAACAAACTAGACGTTATGTATATGAGTCTTTTAAAACTTCTTAATTTTGTTGTTTGTTGCAGTACAAGGTGTATCTGTGAAAGGGAAGTAGTTTTAGCACCGACTCCAGGTGCTGCTCCCTGTCAGAAAGGGAGAATGGACTTCGACTCTGCTGCAACTCGTTTATTTTTGGTTTTGCTCAACAATCAAACTGTTTGACATTGAACAGCTTTAATGTTGGTTAATTGAAGCGTTAAAGCAGCAGAACCCTTCCAGCTGTGATGGGGACTGCTCGGGCCTGAGGGTAAACAAAATGGAACGAAGAGTCAGAACACCTTGTGATAAACTTTGGACTTAAATTTAATAACATGAATAGCTGCGAGCTACACACACTAATTGAGGAAGTGTAAATTCTGCTATTTTATTTGATTGGAAAACGTGTGCAATTGAATGTTTTCTGAAATGTTTTAGTGCTGGTATTGGACTGTTACATAACTTTTTATTTTTTAGCAGCATCATTTTACCACCCCAGCATCTCCTTTCAAATGCTATTAGCTAATTACATAAACTGTCTTTTGACTGAGGCATATTCAGACTGAAGCTTTGAAAAGCTCCTTCATTTCATCAAAAGCAATCTTGTTTTTTGATCCCAGCTTCTTCAGATCTCCTAAGCACTTGGGAAGGTGTGGCTCTTCTACCTGGATCCATTCACGTATCACTGGAACGCTCTTAGCCAAAAGCAAAACAATGGAATCAAAAAGGCTGTTTTCAACAGTCTCAAAGAAAACCACTTTAAACCAAATATCTGGTTTGTTGTATGAAAAGTCTGCCTTCAAAACAGATTCTCTCATCTGAGAGCCCGTCATCAGCATGTTCACTTGACAGTGGGGGTCAGCTGAGGTCGATAGCCTAACGCACGAAATGCTTTGTGTCACAGCTCTCTGAAACCTGTAAACGACGGGCACTTTCAACACAATTCTTGGCAGGCGCTTCACTGAATCTGCCACAGACCTGTTCAGACTCTTCAGATAAAATGATAAAATCAGACTCATGCTGCAAGTATTAGCAAAACAGGATCCTGATGCAAAACGCAGCATCTGCGCCACCTTCATTAAGAGCCACCGCTGCTTTTTATTTCTGCAAACAAGCCAACGTTTCATTTATTTTTTTTCCCCCACAACATCTGGAATTGGACATCAATCTAAATAACGCCATAAGCCCAGTGATGATGTGGAACTGAACAATATCTTTCTAGAAGCTGATGGTTATGGCTGTTTAAAACGGGAAGGTGATTAATTCTCATTCATATTTAATGTGGCTGTGTATTCAAATGGATTTAAAGAATTGTTTGGAAAGAAGAAACGGTAGGATGAGAAACAGGAGCAGAAAGAGTGGCAGTCCATTAGCTGCTGTTAATTACCTCTGATTGGTATTCAAAGACTAGCTGCTTCTTAGCCTCAGTAAGATCAATTCTCCAATCTGGAGGAAAGTCAACACTCTCATGCAGACACAAGCACACACACACACACAAATTTGTGTGTAAACCCACGTTTTTTTTCTCGCCCGGTTCTGCCCAGGTTTGATTTTCTGCTTTTGTTTCAGGCTGTCCTTCCTAATGATGCATTCAAATACATTGTCCTTGTTTATACCATCACAGTGTTTCCTTGGTCAGTGGACCTCAGGTGAAGTGGGTTCGATAGCCTTCATGTTCTCTGACATTGATGCATCTAGTGTTATCTAACATATTTCATGTTTGAACAGTTTGTCTGTCAAATATTGAGAAAGCAGATTGACTTGTGTCTGATATCTAAATGAAATGGATTCATAATAAGCCTCCTCTTGAGTGCAGAAAGAAGTGAAGCGCTGAATGACTGAAAATACAGCCAACAGAATGACACCAAAGAGAGATGTTTGTCTTTCCTGCTAAAGCAGCTCATTCAAGCAGAAAGAATCATGGCGGCCGCCTCACTTGTTCTCACATCCGAGCCGGCGTATCTCAGCATGTCTGTTCTAAATTGATATTGACAAAGCGGGACTTCAGCTTTTTACTCCCTAAATTGATTTGATCTGAGGGTATCGACTCGAGATGAGGACTTTCTCTTTTTGCTCTCTTTGATGCAAAGCTGTAGACTGTCACTGGCGTTCGTGACCTTACTCAGAGCAGGTCAGAAAGTGTGGGGCAATATCAGTGTGACATTTTAGAGGACTGCTACCTGTAGACTTGTAAAGGTCCAGGATTCCTCTGGTCCTACAATACAGTAAAAATGTATTTGGCCCCTAACAGATGTTTCTGCTTTTTTGTTACACTGAAACTTTTCAGATCTGCTAACAAATTTTCATATCAGACAAATAAAACCAAAATGCAGTTTTCAAACAATGATTTTATTTATTAAAGAGGCAATTTCATACAAATTTCAGGACTAAAAACTGTTAATAACTGTGGTTATTTCGTAAGTATTAACCAGTAATATGAAACATTTCATATCTAAAAAACATCAGGAAACATTTATTAACAGAATTTCAATCCGTCTGCATTAAAATTCGGGTGGTTCCGGCTCCTTCCGTCAGGCCTCGAGCAGCAGCTCGTTCATATTCATTATTCGAATTTGCTGGACTCAGATTGGCTAACAAACTAGCCTATGAGAGCAAGGTATACTGTTTCCTGCCCCACTGCACATGGCAACGTCAGACGTTCTCTCTTCCTGTTTGCTACGTCTTATGCTACAGCTTTTAGCCACGCTAGGCGTGGTTTCAACTGCGGGAGCTGCCGAATACTAACGAACAAAGGAGTTGTGACGAAACAGATACAGGCTGTTTGGACTCGGGAGAACTCGGGTTTAATTACCTCCTGTGTAGTTTGAGAGATTAAAACTGAAAGAGAAGTTGTTGACCTGTTTTCACATCCACTATGAAGATAAGAACACCTGTGAAGCTAAAATATTCAACAGAAACCTCAGAAAAACTGTTTTTAATGGAAGGGCCTCTTTAAGAGAACAATCCTGCTCCAAATCAACCTGGTCCTGTGTGGAAAAGTAATTACACAAAGGGCCCGACCCTGTTGGTAGTTTAATGTGCTTTTCTTGCTTTGTTTGGGAATTTTTCACAAGAAAAATGTGTAAAATGTGTTTCAATTTATATAGAAACGAATCATAGAATGGAAGAACTTTTCCTAGTATATGAGTATTTGTATGTGTTTGAACGTTCCTAGATAATCTTATTTCTTCACAATTGTAAAATCACTGAAGATAAACTGTTAAAAGGAAGCTAAATGATTTAATCAAATATTTGCAGAACACATTGTGTTACAGGCTATTTTTGCCAAAAAAGAAGAAAAATGTCAAATTAAACATCTTCAAATGATATTTTTACATTTCTTTTGTCAGGATTCCAGCCTGTCATCCTGTCGCACTTATCTTTTGGTCCTCTGAAACAAGACAACAATAACAAGCTTTGACAGACCAAGAAAAAAATAAATGTCTGCCAGGATATGCTGATATGCGAGGGCACGGAAAAATGAGTCTGCTGGTTATAAATTGGCTTTCAGTTGCTTTTGTATGGTATCTCTGTCATTTTGTCACAGCTGGAACTGCTACTAATCTAATTTTTTCTGCTGCCAGACACTTTTTATCCCTTAGAATCAATTAGGACTTGTATCCACCTTCTTAGATGAGCAGCACTCAATGGAAGCTCCATCTGCTGCGGT
Organism: Pachypanchax playfairii; assembly: GCA_006937955.1. NCBI lineage: Eukaryota > Metazoa > Chordata > Actinopteri > Cyprinodontiformes > Aplocheilidae > Pachypanchax > Pachypanchax playfairii. The sequence continues at coordinate 4,741,549 of SSNP01000014.1, forward strand.
GTGACTTGAGTAAAAAGAAATAGCGTAACTTAATCAAAGCCATGTTCTTATCTCTGCATTATGGTTTGCTCCTGCTGTTCTGGGACATGAAGACATGCTGTCAGCAAACTCTTCTTCATTGTAAATAATGGGAAAAAGAAATTGTTGCTTTGAGGAGTGGTCCGGAGTGGGCAGGCAGATTTAACATGGCAGAAAATTAGCCTGCGCCCTCTCACAAGAACTGGCGAAAAATGATCTGATAGTTGAGTGAGAATAGAAGGGCGGAGATGGAGAGAGTGTCAATATAAGGGAAGTAAAAAACAAAGAGTGACAGGCAGGAAAGAAAACCTGAAGGAAAAAGATGAAGATGCTTTCTGGCTCGGGTGACAGATAAAAAGATGAATTGGTGCGACTTACAGTGAGTGCAGAGAAAGTGAAAGAGAAGGGAGCGCAGAACAGCATGAATGGTAACAGCCTAATCATGCAGACAAAGAGCTGCTGTAGCTGCTCTGAAGGATCGGTCCTGCTAATGCACGCATTAGCAAAGCCAGTCTCCCACCTTATGTGCACCTTTGGAGTGTGTGTGGGAGAGAGGAAGTGAATTTCTGTGGCTGCAAAGCCAAGTGTAGCTTTCAGCGCCTTATCTGAGACATACTCATTGATTACCGTGATGACTGCTGTTCGATTGTTCCCCTGTGATGAATGGACTCCATCCTTATTTCCTCTCAGACACTCAGTCTCTTTCCCGCACACACACATACACACGTTTGTTTTGCTATCTTCCACCTATAGGAAAAAGAAAAAAAAAAGAAAATGACCTAGAGAGAGAAGCAAACAAAAATATTGGATATGTTTTTTTATGTTGCGTGTGTGATGCACTTCCAGGGTTCACTCACCCCATTTGGGCTCTTTTTCCGCAGCTGAAATTGCCTAGTTTTCCACATGGCTACACCGCTCCACAACTCTGAGTGACTGACAGTGGGCCACTCTGCAAGAGCAGACTGACAGAATTTGGTTAATGAACTCGGCTCCTTCCAACTCGACGTCTGAAAGACTCAAATACTCCTAGACAATGCAAACATGTAACATGTGAGTGCACTAATAATAGGTATTTGTCACTAATCGTCCTAAAAAAAACGACCTTCAAAACCACTTCAGTGGGATAAAAGGACTTTGTTAAATACGTCTAACACTTGGCTGGTTATTTTCGGGGAACAACAGAACTCTGTTAACCAGTTAATAATGTTGATCTTGGCTTGTGCCGTTACTAAACTCCTGAGAATTAGATGTAAACAAAGAAGTCTACTGATTAGTAAATTCCTGTTTGTTTTATCGCGTGACTCTGACTTGCGTGCTTCATTCATAGGACCTACTTTCTATTCTAATTTTATCCACAGCGAACTTTGTCATTGTTTGTTGTCCTTTGCTCGGAAGCGAATCTTTCATTCTCTTGCCTTTGACACAAAATTTTTTTCTATTTGTTTGACCAACAGAACAAACTCAGTCCTCTAATGTTTTGTGACTCTTCTAAGACGTGGTTAACAAGTTTTCCGTTACTTATAAAGAAGACTCCTTCAAGCCCTGAGAAAGTCTTACATTCATCTCAAATCAAACTAGGCAACACATTAAAACCCCTTTTGGGGACATTTAATTTAATAAGAATGGAAAAGGGTGAAAAAAAGCACAGAAATAAAATATTTTTTCTTAACAAGCGGGATCCAAAAATCTTCTCTGATGTTTCCTCTTGCACCATATTTGGTGAAGAAATAACAGTTTCCTGGATGTTTTTTGTTTTGTCTTTAGACAAGTAGACAGGTAATTCTCTTTGATTAAGTTATCCAATGATTATTTAATGAAATCTGAGTATGTAGAAGCAGCTTTAGTGCACAGCAGCAACACGTCTTAAATCTGCTTCCTTCTGTAGGAGGAACTTGTCGTGTCCATCAAACTCTAAAATCAACTTGTTTAACTTGTGAACGTTGTCTTTAAGACAGATGCAGTATGTTTTAAGGTTAATGTGCACAGACACATATGAGTTTCATGTGATTTAATAATAATTCTGTTTTCTGGGGCATGTTTATATCTCTTTGGAATGCAGGTAGTTTCATTCTTTTTTTTTTTATTGCAGGTCAAATTTCTACAAACTAATTCTGATTCATCAGGTACCTTTTAACACAAAAGATTGTCCGTTTCAGTTTGGATTGAGTTTGTTGGTGTCAAATTATTTGTTTCAGTTCATTTTTCTTTCATCAGCAGAATCTGGGTGCTTTGGGAACACGATGTTTCCACACGGGATTACCGTGTTCTCTGTAGGCTGTTGTAGCTTTTCACAAAGAAGCAGAAATTCACTTACTGGTTGAGGAATTTTTATTGACAATTAGTTACCAGTATTAACTAGCAATGCCTAAAACTAAACCACATAACACACTCTCTACTAAATGTGTTTTCTATATGGTTTCCACAGGATCAAAATCAGTAAACATCATAAACAATTCACAAGTTCTCTTAAAGCAATGACTCATGGGAGGTTTTAACGACTACTTTGTTGACTTCCTGTTGCAGTTAGCTGTTCTGCAACTCATGCTAGCTTGTATGTTAACCAGAGCAACAAGAGTTTTGGTTTTTGCTGTGTAAATTTTACTTTATAATGTTGCTCCAGATAAAAGGTTATTCATATGCATTAAAAACACATTTTTTGCTGCTGTTTGTATAAAGTTACTGTTAAGTTGTTTATATCCTTATGGCTAATGGCAGTATTATGCAGTAATCATATTATGAAAGCTTTTACATGTACATTGAGGACATTGAAATATTTGAAGTGTTTAACTCTTTGAACACAACCTGTCTCATTTTGTTAGAATGACGTGTGATTTGACTGATGCACCATGATAAATCATTTCTTCTTGTTTACACTGGCTACTAGCATTAACATCCAAATGAAAGGGTGGAGTGGGTGGCCCCCAAAACATTATTAATCTACTGCAGCTCCTTTCTGTGCACTTTGTGATGCAATTAATCAAACAGAGTGCGGGGTGAGTGTCTGTGAAATAAGTCGTGCCAACCAGCAAAGTGCTCAAACAACAATCTTTTATAAATTTCAATTCACCTCCCATTTATTTATTTATTTTGCTTCTTTGACGGGTCTCACTGCACCCAGATCCACTTACAACCGCAGCGCTTACGACCTTTCTCTGGCTATAAGTGGATCTGACAACTCCTGACTCAAAGCCGGTTGTTGTGTAACAGCAGATAAACTGCTTCTAGAATATTTGATTTAAACACACACCAACACACACACCAACACACAAACATACAGCTGTTCACCGAGGCGACTCACGGCCCAGTCAGCATCAGTCAACATCATCTGTTCTATCTCTGCCACTTCTATAAACTGGGTCCTTGTTGTGTGGAAAAGATATATACATGACTAACTATTTGACATTGACTTGCACTCACCTTCGCACAACACTGAAGTCCCACACAGATGTAAGTCCATGTGCAAGCATCCACACACACACACACAAGTTTGTTTTGCTATCCTTATGGGGACCGTCCATTGACTTCCATTGATTTCAGTAACTGGATTTATACCTAACCCAAACCCTTTTCCTAACCTTAACCATTACTGATCTATAACTAACCCTAAGACTAACTAAAACTCTATTCACACCATACCTATAAACCTAACCCCTAACCCTAAAAAGGGGAGTCCCCCTCATGGGGACCAGGCTTCGGTCCCCACAAAAACCCTCGGACCCCAGAAAGATAGTAAAAGTCTGGAAACTGGTCTTTAGGAGGTTAGAAAAATGAGCCCACAAAAAAGTGTCTCCTTTAGCACACAACTATTGGAATTCAAATAATGATCACTGGTGGAAGGAAGTGGCACAAGCACACGTGCACAAACACACATGCACACGTACACTATCATCATTCAGAAGGCAGCTGGTCTGTCCTGAGCTTTAACATGTCCTTGTCTCTTCTGTTTGGAGTCAGCCTGATTGTCAGGATCTCACACACACCCACACGCTTGCGCACACGCTAACATGCGGGTACATTCATACCTATGTTCTGCTGTGTGTAACACCAACTAGCTGCATGTATTTTCCGTTGATTGGTATAAATAACATTTAAACTGTTTATTCTGACTCAGTTATAACTCAGTGATCTGGTTCTAAAGAATCGGGCAGTTTACATTTGAAGTTTTTTTTTTTTTTTCTGGCTCCCTTCAAGACTTTTACTGTAATAACAAATTTTGGCAATATTTTCAAAATGGCTGTTTTTGCTGCTTTTGAAATGGACTGATTTGATGGAAGTATTTGAAGTACAGTTAATCCGATATCATATCTAACTTTGTAAAAGTTGGGTTCTTTAGAAACGCGACGATCGTGCTCTGCATTTTTCTTTCGGAAGAACATTTGCAGATTAATTTAAATGTCTCTTTTTTTAGTTGTTTTTAGGATGAAGGTGTTTTATTTGTTCTCAATAAACAGTCTGATGATGGTTTTTGGCAGATTTCATTCCATCTTTCTTTTGGAGACTGTGAGTTAAACGAGGATTTCACTGATCCAAAATAATTTTGCCTCTTCCTATTTTTTTTTTTATTTTCGTAAAACTTCTGATCAGAAGAACATTTTGATATTCATGCATGACTGAGTTTACGATATCTAACTGACAAAAGCAACTTTCTGAAATTACAGTAAACTTAGAACACTTAAAACACTTAGTGAGATCATGAGTCAAGCGGAAGTTTGTGTGACTTCTTGATTTTTACACATTTTTTGTACCATCACAGACGAGGCCTGGCCCCCGCTGGCCATCAGAGCAAGAATGATGTTATAGGCTTCATTTTTTTTAAAAGACATTTTCTGTAAAGCCCATAATTTTAAACAAATTCAAAATGCGATGAATAAAAAGAAAAAACAGAATCATGACATTCTTAAATATATTTTAAGATAAACTGGAGACATCGATTCACCTTCTGGACCAAAACGCATTATTTCTGAATGGATTGAATTACCAGTAAAATGTAAAGCCATGTTTTAAAAATTGTGTTGATTTTACTGTGGGAGACGTCTTCCTGTAGAAAAAAGGCATGATGAACATCGTTAGTAATGATGGTGATACTTGTTTGAGGTTGACGGCTGATATATACAACCCAGATGAATTTTGTCCTTTTTATTTTTTTTGTGGACGTGTTTTAAAAACTAAAATGTAATGTAACTATTTATCTGAAATAAGCATTCGTTTACACTTGAGAGAATTAGGATGCTTAAATAACAGTCTATATATATAGACTGGCTAGAAACCTTCTGTGTGGGCTGCAGTAGACTGGCTGCTCTTCCTGCTCGGTAATGAAAGAACACACAGGTTTGACTCATCTCTGAGTATTTAGAAGAATTTAAAGGTCCGATCAATCACTCGGTACCTGCGTTCTCTGATTACTCAGCCTATCTGGAATGATGGAACTATGTTGGATATTAACATAAATCACCTCAGTGTGATGACTGTGATTTTCATGTTTGTAATGGAAAACTGAATTTGTCTCGGCATAAAAATCCGTTAAAAATTCAGATTTAGTTTCTTGACCTCTTGAGATTTTTCCTGTTTTCATCTTGTTCTGCATGTTTCTACCTCTCTGTCTCCCCCTTTTCTTCTTCTCTAGCCGGTTCAGCTTCAGCTTCTGTTACACCAATTATACTGTGTCAAATCCATGCATGTCACTTTCCAGATCCCTAATCATCCTTCCCTCTTTCATCCGTAAATCCTTTGTTCCTTTCTCCTCCTCCCTTCTCCTGCCTTGTAACCTCTTTTCTATGGGGCTCAGCCGACCCCACCCCATAATCTTCTCCACGTACACTCAGCACATCCTCCTCATCCTCTTTCTATTTATTTATGTCATTGTATGATTTTGTCTTTTGATTTTTTCCTTTCTTATTTCAGTTTTTTTTACCTCTCCTGAGCAGTTTAGATGAACTTGAATTTGCTGCTCTGTCATTCTTGAGTCTTTGAAATTCCCAAATACACACTTGACGTTGCAGCCACAGTTCATGAAGCTGTTTCCTGTAAGAGTTGATCTGTTTTATTGCCTGGAACTGACAGATTAATGTCTTTAAAATCCAGACCACAAAAAAGAAGAGTGAAGACTTTGAGTACAAAATACACTTTGCTACATTAAGCTTTTTCTGTAAAATCTTTCAGCTCTGCAAGTACATGTAAAAAAATCTAATTGGTGGTATTTGAGTCTTTACACTGGTGCTTTTAGAGTTAACTTAAACATGTTTTAAAATATCAAGTGATCCAGTATATTATTTATCACAGTAATTAGACATTTTTAAGCTATTTTAACCAAAATTATTCAATATTTCAGTTCATTAAATAAAAACAAAGAAGTTGTTCAACATTTCATTTTTTGCTCATATTTTTCCCATTTTGATTTATTCTTGCTGTTTAAAATAATGATTTAATAAAGTTTTTGAATAGATTGTAGTAACATTTGTCTGTAAATTGGTCTGGAAATTCTAATGTTAATAAATTATAACCAGTTTTTTTTACTCTCATTTTATGGCTTCAGACTCTCTGCAAATTATTTAACTGACTTCCTGACTGAAACAAGTTTGTATGAGCTTCTTTTTGTATTTAACTCTCAGTAATTACTTCAATATTTATTGTTTTAGAACATTTATATCCAGTTTAAATGATAAGTTATTTTAGTATCCACCACCAAACGCCTCCTACAGATTTTATAAGATAGTTCATTTCCACTTCATTTGATGATTTTTCTTTATTTATTTAATGATTCCAGCTCTTCATTATTTATCAAGGATCAACTGATAATAAAGAAATCCCAGCTGGCAGAAAGCCAACGAGCCACTTCCTGAACAGACAAGTGGATTTAACAGACTCGCGTCTCTCCACCCATGTCTGTGTCCCAGACACAGATGCATATGAGATGTATTTGTTATGACTGTAGCAGCAGGGAGGCAGGACCAAGAGATGAGAGAGCGAGCTGGAGAGCGGGCGATGGAGATAGGGGGAGGGGTTTATTTAATTCTAGGCTATTTATTTATTTATTTAATGCTAACTGCGCCCCCTGAGTCCAGAGAAGGAAAACAAAGGTAAACGGATATAGAGAAGCAGGAGGGAGGAAGAGACGGATACAGATGATTGAGGACAGCAAATGATGGGACGCAGCATGAGCAGCGGCCGAGACGCCCGAGACCAACGAGCTGAAGGAGGGAGGGATAGACGGACACACGGACGGATAGAGGCAGAGCGCGTGTCAGACTGCCGCTCATCGCCCAGACAATGAACGTGCTGTGGTCGCTGCCGGCAACACATCGTCACGGCAACCGTAGCCAGAGGGGTGCGCGCTGAGTGAGAATGGCAGAAGGGGGTGGGGGGGTAGAAAGAAAGGAAGATGGTGTCTTCCCTCAATAGAGCGTGTGTGTGTGGATCTTTCCATGTTCTGTCTGCTTGATCATGTGTGTCTCTGTGTGGTTGATGTGTGTTAGTGGCCACTTGTCTGACACCATGATCTTCTGTAACCATCTAGGTGAATACAAGAAGGATGAGCTGCTGGAGGCGGCGAGGTGAGTACCAGACCCTGCATGCTCTTTGTTTTCTTTCTGTCTTCTCTCTCTCTCCAAGTCTCTTCTTACTTTCTAACATCCTTACAGCCTTGTTTTTTTTCTTCCATGTCCACCTGGACTCCACCCCCTCCCCCATCCGCACCCCCTCCATTTACATTCTTTTCATCCAATTTCTTCTGCCTGCGCTCTTCTGTTGTTGTTTGTGTTCTGTACAGCTTTCACCCTTGTTTTTTATCCTAATCTCAGCTTTAGTTATCGCTCTCTATAATCCATGCCATTTTTCTCTTTTCCTAATTTCCTGTTGTTTCATTTTTTTTCTCTCTCTTTATTTTCTGCTTTTGTTTAAATATTCTCTCCCTCCTCCTCTGGCATGAGCACTCACTCAAACACACTCCAGCTCCCACACTAGTTCGATATTTCAGATCTCTGAAAGCTGGCTGCTTGTGGGCCAGTGACACTTGTGCATTTTCGAGGCTTCTATTTCTTTTAGTTGCAGGCAGTTAATGTGGGCTGTGTGTTTGTATTTTTCCAGCGTTTGCATGTGGAAGTGGAACAGCTCTCTTTTTGGAATTGTGTGTGGGTGGCTGAGCGCATGATGCCTCAACAGACCCCCCCCTCCCTCCCCCCCCTTCCTTCTTCCAGCATACACACACTCATAAGGTAGCAGCTGGCTTAGCATAGAAGCACCTCAGTGTATTATGGGGTCAGAGGGTTGTTTATATGTCGTCTATAAACCCAGTGCATCACAGCTGAGCCTGTGACTGGCTTCTCACCTAACTCAGAGAAATGTCTTTTTCTCTGAATGTTATTGTCATTTGATTCGGTTGATACTCGGTTTGATGTAAAGTCCATGTAGGTTTTTAAAAGACAAATATTGAGTTTAGAAAGAGTATTTATAGATGACTTGGGAGCAACGTAGTAACTCTAAGCTCTGGCAGAGAAAGACATTTTTAATGCATATGACAGCTAATGGGTGAAATGGAAACACAGAATGCTTCACATGGATGTCTGCCAAGCAAGTCTCCTGTAGGGCCAACAACAAACTCGGGGTCCAGTTTTTCTTGTAGCTTTTACATCATAAAGGTAGATTTTAAAGGGCCCATATTTTACTCATTGCATACATGTTTTTAACGTATGTTTGAAAGTCTGTTGTAAGTGTTGAACTTGATTTGACACTGTAGAATTCAGAGGAAACGTCACACCTTGACAGTCCTGACAGTTAATTTCATCAAACCTTTAAATCAACCTCTGTGGCAGTTTTTCACCTTTTCTCTCACAACTTTACATGTTTGTAATCTTGTTTAGAGATTCTTTAAAATATAACTACTTTTTGTGGCTATTGAAGGCCTAATTACCTAAAATTGTCTCCCTCAGTGATTAGACCAACTAAAGATGAGCTTATTGTGACTGACACATTAAATAGCCAGTAAAATATTAAAAATAAACACACTTTTTTTGCATCTGTGACTTTAAAAGCCAGCTTATAAAAACCCAGCATAAATCAAAATGGCTGCAGCCATGTAAACAGGACTGTGACGTTTTTTTTTATGTTTTTGTTTTGGAGCTAAAAGTCCCGCCCACTTGTCCTCATACAATTACTGGGTATTTTTAATCATCAACTATCAAATTAAAATTGAGAAATACTGTACATATTTGAATCTACAGTAGCAAGGTAAGAACTAAATGAATCATTGGAAAATAAATTAAGAGGAATATGTTAATTTACATGAGGAAACATGTCCAGTTTGTTTACCTGGACTGAGCCTGTCTACAAACAAACACTTGTTTTGTTTTGGCCTTAACTTCCACGTTACATCTCTATACCCTGTTTACTTTACCTACACTCTTTAAAGCTAATTGTAAAAATAAAAAACCTCAAAAATAAATCTACACATTAAGTAGTTGTTAGCAAAAATGTATCCTGACAACGAGTCTGTAGGGAGCATATCTAATGACAAACAGTGTTTCTGTAGACGTTCTAGAGCCAGTTTTAAACTGTGTTCACAGTAAAACTAAGTTAGGCACATATATGGAATCACTCTAAATATGTTTTACACAGAAGGTCAGTGTTCAACAAACAGATTTTATTTATTATTTTATTGGCATTAAAAAAAAATCTCCTTAAAGCAACAAGACAAAATACATAAAACTTTTTTTCTAAAGGTTTGAGTTGATGGGAATGTTAGAAATATATTATTGATAATATTTGTTATCTAAATGTGAAGCAGAGTCCATCCTAAAACAGATATATAAAAGAAAATAGTGAGAGTAGATAGACATAGAAGATCTGGACATTAGTGATTTTTTTAACCACCTTACAATTTTGACAGATGACGGCAGGGTCTTTAAATCAGCTTCTACCTTGGTAACACTTCCTGGTGTCCATCCAATGTCAGAGCAGTGAGCCTCAATAACAGAAACATGTTTGCAGCCAGGCCAAAACACACATACATATCCTTCAAACCTTCCCTCCAAATACATCTCCATGTCTTGTCTGATCCAGCAGATGGAAATTTCTCAGGCTTTTCCCTCCAGTTTCAATCTTCTTTTCACATCTTCCATCATTTTCCCTTATTTTTTCCTAACTAATCCTCTGTGGGGGTGATTAGTTTCTGTCTAATGTGTGTTGGTGTGTGCACACTTTCAGGAGTGGAAACGAGGAGAAGCTAATGGCCTTGCTTACGCCACTCAACGTCAACTGCCATGCGAGCGATGGCCGCAAGGTAAGAGCAAAGTGCACCAACACAAAGACATTAATGCAGTAATAAGCTCATCACTGACATTTTCTGTGTGACTGCACCTTCAGAGGATCATTAGGGTTACACAGCCAACCAACCAACTGGTGGATTTATTTTATTTCATATTTGTCAGCCAGAGAAGAGCAACAAATGCTGGTACTGACAGCTGTGAGCTTCGGCTGTTTTCAAATAATCTGAGCACTCACCAGCAGGCATTAGTGTCCTTTCTCAGCTGTCAGTCATTAAAATGAATAGATGGAGACACAAAACCTTTACTGAATAAATGAGTACTTGTGCTGAAGATGTTGGTGCATCGCAATGCAAAATCCTTGCAGACGCATGGTAAAAACCTGGAGGAATAATCTGCTTTCAATGCCTGTTCTTTTTCCTTTGCAGAGAAATGGAAATACTCTACTGTAGGAGGATTGTTTTTACTTTTAGAGAAATAAATAATAAATAAACCGTTATCTGCATAGATTTCTTACCTATGGTAGATGGGCAATGCTCAAGGAAATTAAATCAGCAAGGAGACGTAATTTAGCAAATGAGACGGTCTGTCTCAGGATTGCTCCTGATGGGCTTACAAGCAGTGTGGAGCATGAAACCAAATCTCTGTGCATCCATGCAATCATAGGTCCATGCAGGAGGGAACAACTTTAGGGCTTGATGTAATGCTGGGTATGTTAAATGAAATGCCAGGTACAGCACAAAGTGCACCAGCCTGCAGAGAAAAGATCTGTATTATCATGGTATGACTCCAGCATTCCCTTCTGTGTCTGTAAGGAGTCCTGAGCTCAGCTGCTCTGCAAAAGCACGACTGGCTTATGACTGATTAGTCCCATGGATGAAGGAGGGGAAGGAAAGTAGACATCTCTCTAGTGTTGTGGTCTTTAGCTTCAGTTAAAGTAGTCCCTGAAGTCCTGTACATTATTGATTTCCAATCTGACAGAAAGATAGACAGACAGAAACCATCTTTGTTTAACAGCAAACAAATATTAAAGCTTCATATTTTTTTTTTCAAATAGTTTTTGGGATGGTTTTGAATTCTTATGAGTGCTGTTTGAGTTTATTCTCAGGAGTTAGTTCCCTGAATGTTCGGGTTCCTAAACAGCACATAGATGATTTGATATAAAACAATTGAATATCTTGTATTTTTTCATGCAAGCTGTGACTCAGTTTTAATTCCTTAATCCAGTTCAAACATGTTGTTTTTGTCCCCTCATGTTCGTGTGAGGAGCTGCACGGTGGTGCAGTTGGTAGCACTGTTGCCTTGCAGCGAGAAGGTCCTTTGTTCAAAACAGGGCTGGGACCTTTCTGCTTGGAGTTTGCATGTTCTCCCCGTGCATGTGTGGGTTTTCTCCAGCACAGACTAAAAATATGATTGAGATTAATTGGTAACACTAAATTGTCCTTAGGTGTGAGTGAGCGAGTGTGTGATCTGTGATGGACAGGTGACTTGTCCAGGGTGTAGCCCCGCCTCTTACCCAATGACTGCTGGAGACAGGAACCAGCCACCTGCGACCCTGAATAGGATAAAGGATGGATGGATTTTCGTATGACTCTAAACCAGGATTTACTATAAATCATTGGTTGCCATGACAACTGTGGGTGCAATTTAGGACCTTTTTACCCTTTATGTTTGGTAACTGTCATAAATGACAAGTAACATTTGAGGAAGCTTTTCCCTTTAATTATGCATCCGTGGCTTGTTGATGGTGCTGCGCTGCAGCTTCTGTTCTTCATATTGCATCCAGATCCATTTGAGAAGGAGCCTTTTCTAGTGGTTTTCTGTCCAGGTGGTCCGCTTGGAAAATCGGTACCTCAAGGGAATATTGTGTAGTTTAATTTTCTTTTCCATTGCACCAGACACAAGAGATCATTTCAAAATGCTGAAGTTTAATGGACCATGAGTAGATTAATGCAACTATATCCAGAAAATAAGAATTGTGCTCTAGCTGTTACTAAAATAACCTCCTCTGCACAGCCGACATTTATTCTGCTCTTTAATTGCACTGACTGAGAGCAATCACACAGAGTGGATGTTATACATTTTCCTGTCACTTCATTTTTATTTCATTATGTCCTGGACGTTACTACTTTACTCACACTGAAATGATTGTAGAAAGTATATAAAGTGTAGATTTTAATTTAAATAAGATAATTAATTAGTAAAATGCCCCCTTACAGATATTGTTGTTTTTTTTTTTTTTCCCTCATTTATGTTTCAAATCATTAAATAGTAATTGCCCCCTAAACCTAATAACGGGTTGTGCCACTCTTGGTGACGACTACTGTAGTCAAGCACTTGTCATAACAGGAAATGAGTTTCTCACATTGCTGTGGAGGAATTTTTATCCACTCTTCTTCGCAGAGTTGTTCTTCTTCAGCCACATTGCTCATGCATGAAATCCTTCCAGTCTGTTCAAGGTCATGTCACAGCATCTTGATCAGATTTCCAAAGCCACTTTTTTGTGAGCCATATATAGGTGGACTCGCTGGTGCACTTGAGCTTAAGGACATTCTCCTTGAGGAATTGTTGGTGGAGAGCCAAATTCACAGTTGTGTTAATTAAGGCAAGTCATCAAGGTCCTGAAGCAACAAGCAGCCCCAGATCATCACACTACCACCACCATGTTTGTCTCTCAGTATGATGCTCTTTTACTGAAATTCAGTGTTAGTTTCACATGAGATGTGACAGGATTCACACCTCCATCTCATCAGTCCAAAGAATATGTCCTCATGTAATTGAATCATGAATGCTGATCTTAACTGAAATAAAGGAGACCTTCGGTACTTCTGATGTTCTGGGTTTTTGTGAACTCCTCGATGAGTCATCAGTGTGCTCTTAGAGTTGACCAGAATAATGGATAATCACTGTGTTTCACTGGAGTCTCAAAACTATAAAAATGATTTAGTAATCCATTTCTAGACTCAGAGATATCAGTGACTTTGTTTGTGTTTTATGAGTTTTTGAGCAGGAGACAATTACATATTCTCATGAGGTCAGATTGGTTTTAAAAAGGGTTGTTAATGGTTCCCTTAATAAAAAAAAAAAAATCATTTAAAAACCCACTTGGGTTAGATTTGTCTGATTTAAAAATGTGTTTGAAAATCTGAAACATTTATGTTTAACAAAAAAATAAATAAAAAAATAGAAAACCAAAAGTAAATACTTTTCCACACATATGACACGTGTTGAGCATCCATATGTTGGGTCACGTCCCTGGTGCTTGAGATTTTGCTGAGGAGTTTAACTGAGGAAATGTAGCACAAGTTTGAATGACAGCAGGTAGGTTAAAAGAATAAAAAATAGTTAATTGAATGAATAAATGAGGTGCTGCTCAAACTTTCGTCTTCTTTGGTTTTTCTTTATGATAATTAGCTGCAGCTTCTAATCAGTTTTTTTCATATTTTGAGCCAAAATGAGAGAACGCTTTGATTAAACGTGTTTGAGTTTCAGCTGAGTTATATATCAGTGTCTCACACTGCTCATCTGTCTTTTTGTTAAACACAATGCAGCATACTCACATGGTGCTGAACAAAACAAACATGTTGCATGGTGCTTGTTTTGTTTGATCAGTGAAACATATGCTTGATATGAATATTTATTGTCACAGCAGCAGCACAGTGAGTGTGCTCTGACTCTGATGACTCTGCCTCTTCTCATCTGGAGAACAGCATCGATGTTATAGATCTTGTCTTCATGAATCTATCAAGGGTTATGCTTGTTTCATTGTACCTCTGGAATATTTTAGTTTACATTTTTGGAACAACCAGTGTACCCTTGATAAGCTGTTCTGCATTTTTATGGCTGTAGGACAAGTTGTTGTGAGAGAATCGTCTCTCTGGGAACACTTGAGTGATATACTAACCCGGAACCTTTACTTACTGTCTAATATCATGCAAATGGAAAATATTGTGGCTCTCTGTCACTTTCATAAATATCTCTGAATGGAATGTTTAGAAAATCAGAGTTAATGTTTTCAAATGCTGTTAATATTTTAAAATGATTTTTCAGTCCAATTCAGCAATACTTTAGAAGTTGTGGTAACTCATTTGTGAAGTTTATTTAAGGAGCCATTATAGAGTGTTCTATCTGTGGGCCGGAAGGATCTCCTGAGTGATCTGTGTTGCAGAGAATCTGAAGAAGCTTCTGACTGATGACACTCTGTTGTTGAGTTACTGTGCTGTGAAGAGGATGATGAGGGTTTTCCATCATGTTATTCATCTTTCTTTGAACAATCAACTCAAAAAACTCCAGATCAGTCCTCAGAACAGAACCAGCCCTCTTTAAAGAGGCTATTTCACACAAATTTCATGATTTTGTGGTTATTTCTGAAGTATTAACCTGTAATGTGAAACATTTTACATCTAAAAAGCATTAAAATTCGTCTGGTTTCGTCCAGCTTCGGATGCAAGTCATTAATATTCATTATGCGAATTTGCTGGACTCAGATTGGCTAACAAACTAGCCTATGAGAGCACGGTATACTGTTTCCTGCCCCGATGTGCATGGCAACAGCGCACTGAGTATCTTCCGGTTAATACGCATTTATGCTAACAGCTTTTAGCCAGCAGCATGCTAGGCGTTGTTTCAACTGTGGGAGCTGATGAATACTAACGAGCAAAGGAGTTGTGACAAAACAAATACCGGCCGTTCGAACTCTGGAGAACTCGGGTTTTATCGCCACCTGCGTAGTTTGAGAGATAAAAACTGAAAGAGAAGTTGCTGTGCTGTTTTCTCAACAAGTATGAAGGTAAGAACACCTGTGAGGCTAAAATATTCAACAGAAACATCTAGTCTCACAAACTATGGCCTGTTTGTCAGGTGGTCTAGGTGACTGTGGAGGCATCCACCTGTTACTTTCACACTAAAACAGGCAGAATTGTGTTAAATATTTTCAACATTTTATTCTTGCTTAAATCCAAACTTTACCATGCTTTAAACAGGTCTTTCTTTGAATTAATTAAAAAAGCTAAATGAGGACATTCATCTTTGAAAATCTCACACCCATTCAGTCAGATGATCCTTGTGTGAGGACACCAGTGCAAACAGAACACCACAGAATCCTTATGAATAGTTTTACTAAGGCTTTTCTTTGTAACAATGGAATCACCTCCCACTCTTTCCTATCTCTCTCTCTCTGCTCCGTGTTTTCTATTTATTCCATCTCTTCTTCCTCAGCTACACTCACACAAACAAACCGATCCAGAGCATCAATAGTAACTGCAGACTGCTTTTGGTAAATTAAAAATCTCTGCTTGTGTGCAGAGTACATGAGAGAGGGGGCAAACAAAAGTAAACAGACGAATCTGAATGAGCATTTATGCTCAGGTAGAAGTAAGTAATTTCTTGTTTATCTGACATGTTTTATGTTTATCTGCTCAAGCACAGCTTCTTCAAATTAACAGGTCTTTATCAGGCTTCTGCAGAATTTGATAGCAAGCTGTTTAATTTATTTGAATCAGGTGTGTTGGGCCAGGAAGACATCTAGAATAAAAAGGGTCAGAGGATCCTTTAAACATTAACTTTATCTTGTGCTTTTTGTTTATTCCTAATGATCTAAAACAGCCCAAACTTTAATCATAGTCTTAAAAAAACAGCAAAATGGATGAGACGTGTCCACATCTGCACGCAACTACAATTTGCATACTCCCCCGAGTAATTTTAAGCAATAAAACTCACAGAGGACTGTAGGGACAGTTAAGGTCAGTGCTCATGCAGCAGAAACAGTCACAGGTGCAGGTGAGGAAGAGCTTACGCTGAATAAAAGAAAACACCTTTCAACAGAGCTAAATGTGACGTATTAAAAGGAAAAAAGGATTGAACCGCTTGTTTGAGTTTGACTTCTAAAACGCAGCTACATCACTGAACATGCAGAGTGATTTTTCATTAGGAAAAGAAATAGCCGGAGGTCTTTTCACATGCTTTCAGCTATATACACTTATTCTAAAACTAGTTAATTTGTATCAGGTTTTTGAAAAGAAAGGAAGGACAGTTTAATGTTTTATTTTAACTAATACTGAGAATAGGTCTTACCCAGTTAAATGTGCAATGACAGAATTAAGAGAGAACAGAATCGCAGATTTAGCTTAAAAAGGAACACAAAAAAATCATTCACTAAGGGGATTTGTTCCATTTTTCTTACTGTGTGTTACATGAATCATTCGAGCTCCAAATCCACGACTTCCTTTTTATTATGTAATGCAGAAAGTGTGTTTAGGGCTGATACCATGTGGTAGGTACAGATGCCCTGAGGACTGAGTTTTGGATTTAATTCCATTCTGGGTGGCTTTATACCTTCACTGTTTATCATCCCACTGCATTGTTTTTAGAGAGAACATGTCCATGTTTGTCTCAGATAAAGACATAAAAACAGCAATTAAAAAAACAGTGTTGGAACTAGATTTTGAGCAGAAGTATATTCAAAAGCATTTCATCTTAAACGAAAAGGCCCTTCAATTCTAATATTGATTTTATGGAATATTTCCAAGCTCAGTCGTCCTTAAGTATTATGCTTTGTGCAAAGTAATCTCTCGTGATCTGCTTTTCCTTTCATGGTCATAAATCTTAGTTTCTTATTCTGATTATAACCCTGGACAGTGCTGCCTTTCCATTGTGTGTGTGTGTGTGTGTGTGTGTGTGTGTAAAAAAAACCCACAACCACTCAGATGATTGAGAAGCCATCAGAGTGGGTTATTATAACACAGCTGAGTGGAGTGTGTTATCAAGCTGCTTCTATAGAATCCTGCTGCTTATTCCTATATGTGCACTCAAAAACACACACATACACAAATCTTCAGCATTGTTTCCCTATGGAAAAGGTCTTTGCTTTGCATCTACAGAATGTTTATACATTTAGGTTTCTTGTGCATTTGGACTATTTTTTTACACTGACTGTCAGTCCAGTTTTGTGCTTTTGTTATTTGCTTTGTTTTTTATTGTTCTTTAGTGAATGCACTTCAGTTTTTTTAGTTTCTGTCAGTTTCCATCTGCTGTAAGAGTAGGTTCACTGTAATCTTGTGAAACTTCAGTCAGGTTAAAAGAATCATCACCCACTTGTGTTCGTATCTGCACAAACATCAAAGCTACAAACAACAGAAGAGCAATAACAAAGTCTTCAACTGAAGCCTTGTTAAATTTTTATTATAGGCCTGTCCTGCTGAGAGCACCATGCTGATTGACAGCGTGTATCATCTCTGTCTGCTGATGTGTTTCAGCAAAACTTCAAAAAAGAGTTTAGTATATATTTGACTTAATAAACGTGTGTAGTTTTTCCTTTTGAGACAGAAATTGCAAGACATTTTTGGGAGGGATGGACACTGTGGTGACTGATTTGAGACAAAGGAGATAATTTAATATTTGAGCGCCACTAAATTTGCAAATACAATGAAGATAAAAAAGAAAAAGAAAATTGTGACTAAATTGCAACAAGGACATTTGCACAAATGTTGCATTAATGTTGCAAATATTTATTTAAAGTTTCATAAAAGTGTTGAAAGTATCAACTTCCAGCTGATTTGCAGAAATTGTCTCCATGTGGTTTCTAAGAGCCAGAGTTCAGTAAGATACCAGCCTAAACAAGACACACCACCAGATATAAGTAAAAATACTCAGCATGTATGTCAGATTTAGACAAGAAGCCTGAAGGATATTCTTTCATCTTTTAGGAGTATTTGGCTTCAGTTTTTGTCTTTTTGAGCTGCTGAGTGAAAACTTTGCTTGGAGTCCAGAGTTTCCCTGGAAAGTCAGCATTTCGTGCTGGGAGGCAGAGTAGATACGATGGACATGCGATGCTTGTATATCAGTGTGTGTGCCTGATTGCATGAGTGTGCATGGAGAGCATAAGATGAGAGCACTGAGAGTTATTTATCTTCCAAGATGCTGGCAGGGCAGAGCTGTCAGCAGCTTTTTACAGTGTGTGAGAGTGTGTCAGTCAGGGGAATAGCAGACAGTTTTGCTAATATGTTTATTGATCCAGTCATCTGACACTACTCATCTTGTTAAAGCTTCCACCTCCTGATGTGCAGCCATGACCTGCGTACTCAAACAGCAGGAAACTTTATAGGAATGAATATAATACAGAATACAGATACTTTCCAGCATAAAATACTTTAATAAGTAGATTTATTTTTGATCCAACCCAATAAAGTGTTAGAATAATGTTATTTGAGGTAATAGAAACGAGTGCATCAGCTGTGGAACCTCCATGGCAAAGTTGAGGAATTGCATCACAGCTGCACACGTCACTTAAACGACACTAAATAAAATGATCCAAATCCACCCACTGCACCTCAGTGGCTCATTTCTCATTGCTATGGCAACTGCTGACAGCTAGCAGTCACCGTTGTCATGGGAACAGCTTGACAGGCTCGTAAAGAGGAGTGGGAGAGAGAGAAGGATGTAAGGAAGGTTGTGAAAAATGGACAACAAAGAGAGAAAGGAAGACAGCAAATTAAACACTGCTTTAATGTATTGTTTATTTTTAAATGGGATTTTTCTTTACATACTTTTTGAGATAACATTGTCTCAGCCAAAATGGCTAAAAAAATAATTAATTTAGAGTGTGTGCTTTAAGTTCTCAGCTGTTTCTGCAAAGTGGGTGAGTTTAAATAAAAATGATCAAAGAAACACAACCAAATTGTGATATATATATATATACAGTGGGGCAAAAAAGTATTTAGTCAGCCACCAATTGTGTAAGTTCTCCCACTTAAAAAGATCAGAGAGGCCTGTAATTTTCATCATAGGTATACCTCCACTATGAGAGACAAAATGAGGAAAAAAAATCCAGAAAATCACATTGTCTGATTTTTAAAGAATTTATTTGCAAATTATGGTGGAAAATAAGTATTTGGTCAATAACAAAAGTTAATCTCAATACTTTGTTATATAGCCTTTGTTGGCAATGACAGAGGTCAAACGTTTTCTGTAAGTCTTCACAAGGTTTTCACACACTGTTGCTGGTATTTTGGCCCATTCCTCCATGCAGATCTCCTCTAGAGCAGTGATGTTTTGGGGCTGACGCTGGGCAACACGGACTTTCAACTCCCTCCAGAGATTTTCTATGGGGTTGAGATCTGGAGACTGGCTAGGCCACTCCAGGACCTTGAAATGCTTCTTACGAAGCCACTCCTTCGTTGCCCGGGCGGTGTGTTTGGGATCATTGTCATGCTGAAAGACCCAGCCACGTCTCATTTTCAATGCCCTTGCTGATGGAAGGAGGTTTTCACTCAAAATCTTACGATACATGGCCCCATTCATTCTTTCCTTTACACGGATCAGTCGTCCTGGTCCCCTTGCAGAAAAACAGCCCCAAAGCATGATGTTTCCACCCCCATGCTTTACAGTAGGTATGGTGTTCTTTGGATCCAACTCAGCATTCTTTCCCCTCCAAACACGACAAGTTGAGTTTCTACCAAAAAGTTCTATTTTGGTTTCATCTGACCATATGATGTTCTCCCAATCCTCTTCTGGATCATCCAAATGCTCTCTAGCAAACCGCAGACGGGCCTGGACGTGTCCTGGCTTCAGCAGGGGGACACGTCTGGCACTGCAGGATTTGAGTCCCTGGCGGCGTAGTGTGTTACTGATGGTAGCCTTTGTTACTTTGGTCCCAGCTCTCTGCAGGTCATTCACTAGGTCCCTCCGTGTGGTTCTGGGATTTTTGCTCACCGTTCTTGTGATCATTTTGACCCCACGGGGTGAGATCTTGCGTGGAGCCCCAGATCGAGGGAGATTATCAGTGGTCTTGTATGTCTTCCATTTTCTAATAATTGCTCCCACAGTTGATTTCTTCACACCAAGCTGCTTACCTATTGCAGATTCAGTCTTCCCAGCCTGGTGAAGGTCTACAATTTTGTTTCTGGTGTCCTTTGACAGCTCTTTGGTCTTGGCCATAGTGGAGTTTGGAGCGTGACTGTTTGAGGTTGTGGACAGGTGTCTTTTATACTGATAACGAGTTCACACAGGTGCCATTAATACAGGTAACGAGTGGAGGACCGAGGAGCCTCTTAAAGAAGTTACAGGTCTGTGAAAGCCAGAAATCTTACTTGTTTGTAGGTGACCAAATACTTATTTTCCACCATAATTTGCAAATAAATTCTTTAAAAATCAGACAATGTGATTTTCTGGATTTTTTTTCCTCATTTTGTCTCTCATAGTTGAGGTATACCTATGATGAAAATTACAGGCCTCTCTGATCTTTTTAAGTGGGAGAACTTACACAATTGGTGGCTGACTAAATACTTTTTTGCCCCACTGTATATATATATATATATATATATATATATATATTTTTTTTTTTTTTTCATGATTGAAAATGTTCTTCTTCTCTTGCATCCTTATTTTTTGTCCTTTACCTTTTATCTTCTTCCCCTCCTCCACTCCAAAGAAAAGCTTTTAACTGATTAAAATTCAAGACAGAGCTTATTGTTATTGTTCTGTATTGTTATGCCTATTGAAACAGTTTGAATCTACTGTTTTCACTTGGGAACACATTTATTTAGCAGTTTGTTAATGTGCTTTAAGCAACAAGCAGCTAGTGATGTTGGTAATGAAAACTCACCTAGTTAGGGTTATTATTACTTTAACTAATATTAATCGTTCAGAGAAAGGTTCAATATTAAAATTGCATAAATCCAGTTTTCTGTTCATTTTTCCCTGTTTGCCCAATTAAAGCAGCTCTGTTAAAAATTCTCACATCATTATTTTCTTTTTCTCTGAATTATCCTCCCAAAAACCACAAAACCCAGATGTTGCAGCTAAAATGTCTTTTTTCTTTTAGGCCTGCAGTTAACTGGAGTAAAAAAAGTGGCTCAGAGTCTGTTGAACGTAGTATTTAGTATTTCACATCACTTTGGATTTTAAATGCTTGCATCATTTGTGTAAGCTAGAACATTCTGGGGGAATATTAATTTAAGACAAATTTGTAAACAGTTTAATCTGATCTTCTGGCAGTAGACTGGCACTGTGTTCTTACAGAGACACAAGATGCTGTTTAGTTACACAAGAAGAACATCTTTTTATCATCTTCCCTCTGAATTGCATTGAAAATAATGTCTATTAGTTTATAGAATTAAATACATTTGGCTCCTAAATTCTGATTACTAAAAATAAGAGTGGAAAACTGAAGTTTTAACAGGAACTATTTTTGTAGTTTTACTACAAACAAGCTTCAGTGTAACAACACCAGCTGAACCTGTGGTGGTTGTGTGGCTCCAGGGCTGCTCACACACTCATGCGCGCACCCGCTCCTCAAATAGGGTTGACAGATTGAAGAGGCGGAGACTCGACTACCCGATCTGACCCTGGCATTGACATGATGATGATGCAACATCACGTTCATGGGCGTTTGGCCTCACTGGTTGCTCATTTGCAGCTCGTGCTTTAAGCTGCATGTATCGGAGCTGTTTAACGCTCTGCGAATAATTTACTTCTGTTTAAAACTTAAGAATTTGGAAGAAGCAGCACACAGGCAGAGAAAACTCTCAGAATGAATCTCCATGTGAGATGAGGAGGATGACTAACTGCATACCATGTCCTGCTTCTTCCAAATGCTGCTGTCACATCCTGTAAATACGTGTGTACCATCTGTCCTCGCAGCATTTCCTCACTCCTGCTGCTGCTTCTCGGATGAACTCCTGAGTTTGCAGCAGAATTCTCCAAAGAGCTACATTTTTAGCATCTTCTCTGAAATCTAGTAAACAGGGTGGGAGATAGAAACATCTGATTTATGAAAATCTCCGGTTGTAATTGTGTTTTCTTGAAATTGTAATTCTTTGAAAAATGTTATATCAGTGTGTTTCTTTGAAAACACAAGAAAAGATTATCAGTGTTTAATACGTGTTTCTAATATTTATCTAGTTACATCGAAAATAAATCCACTGAACGTCAACAGATGATTAAAAGGTGTTATGTAATATGCAACTACAGGCTCAAAGCCATGAAATCACTTTTTTTTTTTTGAGACGGGGGGGTTTACAAAAGTCACATGTAGCATCGGATGGTCAAAAACTAACAGATCATGCTAGCAGCTTGAAATCACAGAACGTCACTAAGAAGAGTGAAAAGTGTAAATGACTGTAGAAAAAGATTCAACATGAAACAATCCTGATCTTAAAGCATCATCAGACTCACAACCTGAAGCTGATTTGTGTTCAGACATCTTTTATCCTAACACTGATTTCATTCAGCTAATCAGCTAATTATGTCTTTTAGCTAGCACATCTGTAGCCTTAAATACACTCTTACAATATACAGAATATATATATACACATATATATAGTATATATATTTTAGTCCTGTGAAATCTCACAATGTATGTCTCACTTTGGAGTTGACTGACATAATTAGCTTTGCAGCCATGTTTTTTTAATCCCCACTGATCCCTTTATGGAAGCGTCTGTAGGAAAACAAGTCTGTTCACATCATGGTGGTCACTTCTGTATTGCTGTGAGGGGGAGGTCACCTCGCTGTTGTTCCATCACTTCTTGCTGCCTTTCCGGGTGTAATAAATGGAAATTGCTCCGCTCCCCAAGGGAGCCATATACTGTTTGTCTGAATCAACAAACATACTTAATCAAATATCAGGACTGACGTGAGGCTTTCTTATTTCCTCTGAGGAGAACATGCTGTTGGTTCAGTTTCTTTGTTTTACAGCAGGAAAAAAAATCAACTGAAAAAATGGGTGATTAACATTTTCCTACATGGTTTAATTTGAAAGTGATTTAATTTTAAGGTTGATCCATATTCAGATCAGCCTGTCAAGCATTTGTATAACACATCCATGAGGTGGAAGAATATTACTATTATTGTTATTATTTTGGGTAAATAAACATATGTTGAATGGTTTAGGATTACGATGTGAAACATAGAATTATATGCTTTAGTTTCAGCGGTCTTGGTTCATGTTTAAATAGTGTCAGCTTTGCTAGAACTCAGCAGCTATTGTAATGCATTTATTAACAGCTGCACCCACAGAAAAATCGCCCGTGGCTTGTTTCCTGGTGGTTTTGAGCCTATTATGTCAAACAAAACACGGTTTCCCTGCAACAAAATGGAAATAATTAAACCGGTGACAGCAGCAAAAACCCTTATAGTCCTCCTTTCTGTTCAGTTACATCAAAGATATATAAAAAAAAATAAATAAAAGAGAATCCATAATTGAGTACCGGACTTCTGGAATTTGCAGTCTGTTCTGTTTTTAGAACTCTGTTAAAGGTAACAGGACAAAGTGAGTCATTCTTTTACAAAAATATCAAGAAAATGTGAAGATGTGATGTGCACAAGCACATGAAGCCACATCCAAAGTGGTTAAAGCTTTGCATATTATCATGTGTATTATTAATTTTTGTGAAGAAAATTCCTAAAATTGAAATGAACTTCTCACAAAGTGAGTAGGGATAAAGTATTTGGTAAGGAAATGGCTTTTTTCTCCTAAATGCACATGGAGCTTCTTATTTGAGGTCCATGTCTGTTCTGATATACCTTCACTCTCCACTTTAAGCATGTTTAAACTCTGACAGGCCGGGCTTCTGCACTGCTGCTTTATTCCTTTCTTTAACAAGATAATATAACTGTATAATAGAAGGAGGCTGGATGTTGTAGGATTTCTCCTTCTGTCTGGCTGCTGCTCCAGCTTTGAGGAAGAATGACCTTTATTGAGAGTCTGTAGTGGAAACGATGCACGTGGAGCTTCGGCCATCTTATCTGAGATTCAGAAGTGCAGCTTTATGTATAATACAGAGGAGCTGCGTTGGGATAGAAAGTGCATTAGAATTCTCTCACCACGATCTTTGTTTATAAAAATGAGAACAATAAAATTATAACTTGCATATTTTCCCTCTAAATCATTGATTCTGTTTGTTTTGTTCTGTAGTCGACTCCGCTTCACCTGGCAGCAGGATACAACAGGGTCAGGATCGTTCAGTTGTTACTGCAGCACGGCGCTGATGTCCACGCCAAGGACAAGGGGTACGTACATCAGAGTAGACTCTGGCAAACATGTCTGGATTTTTCAGGAACTACACCTTGTAAACATGCCAGAAGTGCCAAATATCAGTACATCCATACAGGGTGAGTGTTAGATTAAGTCAGCCTTTAAGTCCCGTTAGTCATCATCGTCCTTTTGAAAGACCCGTGAAACATGTGACCCGGATCAGCACCACACAGCCACGTGTTCTCTGTAAATATGTTTTAAAAATATATTTTGAAACTGTTGATATTAATAATGTTCTTTCATGTTTTTGCTTTATCTGAACAACTCGTGAAAAAATGTGCTGGATTCACAACTTGGTCACAGATTTACAGAGGTGTTAACAGATCTCTTTAATAAATGTAAAACATAATGCAGAGGTAACCTGAATAGTGTTGTTTTGTTGTAAATAAACATTTTATTGTGTTTTTGCTTCTTTTTTAGGGGTCTCGTACCTCTGCATAACGCCTGCTCTTATGGACACTATGAAGTTACTGAGTTGCTGCTGAAGGTAGAAACATCGGTTCTGACATTAATAAGATAATTAGATTTTATGTAAATAACAAAATAGCTGTTAAACAAAGCTTTTGTCCCCTCAGCACGGAGCTTGTGTGAACGCCATGGATCTGTGGCAGTTCACCCCTCTACACGAAGCAGCATCGAAAAACCGGGTGGAGGTTTGTTCCCTGCTGCTGAGCCACGGCGCCGACCCCACTCTGCTCAACTGCCACAGCAAAAGCTCTGTGGACATGGCGCCCACACCCGAGCTGAAGGAGAGACTCACGTGTGAGTGTGACTTCTGATGTACCGTACTGTGCAAAAGTCCTGGGTCATGCCTCATTCCTTTCAACATGGTCTTGATGCTGTGATCAGATATAAGAACTGGATAGAAATGAGTGAAAAGGAAAGTCCAAACTTACATGTTTTTGTTTAATAGATTCAAGTTGTTCGCACGCAGGAGTATTAATCATGCAGGCTCATAAATGTATAATATCAAATTATTACTGAATTTGTTTTTGGGAGGAAAAACCCTTGAAGCTTAAAATAAATTAATAAATAAACTATTTTCTCACTTAAAAAAAACACTTTGGTTTTAAAATGCAAGATCAGTTTAGATCCTCAATTTATGTGAACAATGTTGACTTTCTGTTTTTCTGAATGGATCAGTGTAGCTTGTGTGTGTGTTGCAACACAGAAACATCACTGTGTTTGGTTTAAAAAAGAATCTGCAGCAGCTGCTTCTTCCTTTCATTTATTTATTTATCCATTCAGATTCTTTTCCTTGAAGCTGGCTCTTTGGAGACCTCGCAGCTTTTATCAGAAGATAAATAAATGAATCCTGTTGCTCAGCCTTTAATGACTTTCTTTTAAGCAGCTTTAAAAAAGTTTTGAAACAAACCAGTTTGTAATTTTTGCTCCTAGAAGACACAATGACTTGTTTCCTCTCTGACTGCAGAACACAGACTCTTACATTGTGGATTATTTTCTCTAATATTGCAAATATTCATATTTTTATACAGATGAGTTTAAAGGCCACTCCCTGCTGCAAGCAGCTCGAGAAGCTGACATGGCTAAAGCTAAGAAGACTCTGGCTCTAGAAATCATCAACTTCAAACACCCTCACACACACGAAACTGCACTTGTAAGACAAACAGCTATTCTTCACACGTTCCTGCTGTCGCACAGGATTTGTCGGCTGATGTTTTTTTCTCTTTGTGTGCGCGTGCGTTTTAGCACTGTGCGGTAGCATCACCTCACCCCAAAAGGAAACAGGTCACAGAGTTGCTGTTAAGGAAAGGTGCCAACGTCAACGAGAAGAATAAGGAGTGAGTGTTTTGTTTCACCTGCGTGCTTCATTCACCAACACAAAGAGATCATTTTAGATTTATTTGAT
This sequence comes from Pachypanchax playfairii, assembly GCA_006937955.1. Taxonomy (NCBI): domain Eukaryota; kingdom Metazoa; phylum Chordata; class Actinopteri; order Cyprinodontiformes; family Aplocheilidae; genus Pachypanchax; species Pachypanchax playfairii. The sequence continues at coordinate 4,767,725 of SSNP01000014.1, forward strand.
ATATTTCAGCTGTAAAAATATCAAAGATTGAGCGATTTAACGAGGACAGTATTTTCTATCTTGTTTAGTTATTATGTATCTTATTTATTTATGTGTTAAACATTCAGGCTTGATAGTGATGTACAGCACTAATAAAGTTGACTTTAATTTGATCCCGGATGAGGATTTAGTTTTTGGTCCAGGTTAATGTTAAAAAGCACAAAATGAAACGAGTCTCGTTGTCTCTAGTTTCATGACTCCCCTCCACGTGGCGGCAGAACGAGCTCATAATGACGTCATGGATGTGCTGCAGAAACACGGAGCAAAGGTACTTTTAATTCCATCATTTTAATATTCATCATTATTTTTTTGTTGTTGTCGTTTCCTTTTTTCCTTCATCTGCACGCGCAGACTTGAGTATATTTGTTTCTGCTTCTTGTTTGGTCTGTTTGTCATTAGCACTCAGTATGAGAGTTATTCAGCCTTATGGAGGTGATATTGATTATTGGTCTCCAGCATTGAATCAATAAAACAGCTTTTCCTTCACAGATCAACAAAATAAAGGTTCCAATAGTTTGAGTTACATCACAGCTGTTTAATTTGTATTAAATATGAATTTAATGTAATAAAAACATGCTTGCAGCCCCCTTTTGATTGTATCAGATTCTATCAATTTGTTGTTTATGAAATACATTTTTATATATTTTCATTTATAAACAGAAGCTCAAACCAGCAAACTTCCACCTCCATGTTTTAGTGGTTGTTTTACTGGTATTCTTCCTTTTTTGGGTGTTTTAATCAATTCTGAGAACATTTTTTCCAATAAACCTTGTCAGAGAGAATTTTGGACTTTTCAGAAAGTTTTTGTTATTTTAGATGTTTCTGGTCTCGACAGACATTAAAGAGTTTTGACGCTGATGGATAAAACTGGATCATAACACTAAGATGTTTGTGTTTGCAGGTGAACGCCCTCGATACGCTGGGTCAAACGGCATTGCACCGTGCAGCGCTGGCAGGCCACCTGCAGACCTGCAGGTTGTTGCTAGGATACGGGGTGGACGCCTCCCTGGTGTCGCTGCAGGGCTTTACAGCAGCTCAAATGGGAAATGAAGCTGTGCAGCAAATACTCAGTGGTAGGCAACACTTGGTGGTGTGTGTGTGGGAGGCAGGATGAGCCAGCGTGTAGGTGGGCTGGTTTTGGGTTGCTGTGCATTAACTCAGACTTGTTGGGATTAGCCAGAAATGTTTTGTAAAGGTCAATATGAATTGTGGTGGGTAAATGGCTTTTGAGGAAGCTGGTTGTGTAAGAAAAGATTAAACAGGCCCATCTTTGTTTAAATAAATAAAATCTTATAAAGTCCATTAAAAAAAAAAAAATGAGTGGAAGACGCCTCTGCTGTAAATGATATCTGTTCATATGAGGTTGAATTTGAATCCTTCTTTCCTGGTAAAAGCTGGTTTTAATGTTCTGAGTGTCTGTAGTGATTCTGTGTTTGCTGCTTTGTAGAGAACGTCCCCGTGAGGAACTCAGATGTGGACTACAGACTTCTGGAAGCTGCCAAAGCTGGAGACCTGGATACTGTAAAGGTAGTCTTCCTGCATTTTGTCACTTTGTCACCTTTTGTTACTGACAGTTGGAGATGATTTAGAAAGACAGCGGGGCCATTTTGGTCCTCTAACTCTCGAGCTGCACCTCGTGAGTTGGACTCAAACTATCAAAAACTGCTCATTTGTTTTAACTGCTGATAAAAGAACAACATATTCTGTTAACAGTTAAAAACCACCTTCTCAAAAAATAATGAAAATGAACATAAAGAATTTTTAAGACTATGAATTCAGTTTTGTTAAATGACTCTGATTAGTGGAGATCATGTAATCTGAGAAACCAGAACCCTTTATCTGTGTTAAGTTTAGAGATTTACACATGAAACCTAGTGAAACATTTTTATTTAATGATGCCTTATAGACTGAAAACATAACTACTAATGCATATTTTTATGTGAAACAATAGGAGGATGAATCAGAACTGAAAATCTAAACTCTTAATCCTTCTACAGTCCATTTAAACTCAAAGTGCATCATTTGAACACGTGTTTTACTCTGGAGGAGACATTTGAATCAGAACATAATGTCAGTCTTAACATTTTTATATCAGAATTATATTTTCTACTTTAGCATTTCCGGAGCAGGAGAGACATTTTATTCTAATTCTAATATAAAGTAATAGAAACATTTAAAGATATCTGTTTGAGCTGCAGGTGTAACAAGTGTGCAAACCAGATTTAATTTGCATTTCAGCTTTATTCTAATATTTAATCTCTGTTTTGTGCCTGCAGTCGTTGTGCACTGCTCAGAATGTGAACTGTAGAGATCTGGAGGGACGTCACTCCACTCCGCTTCACTTTGCTGCCGGCTACAACAGAGTATCAGTAGTGGAGTACCTGCTGCACCACGGGGCTGATGTGCACGCCAAGGATAAAGGGTGAGCTTTGTTTGTTTACGCTGGTCAGAGATCAGAGATCAGTTTCTTCATGTTTAATGTTTCCCTCTGCAGCGGTCTGGTTCCCCTTCATAACGCCTGTTCGTACGGTCACTACGAGGTGGCCGAGCTTCTCGTCAGACACGGCGCCTCGGTAAACGTGGCCGACTTGTGGAAGTTCACGCCCCTTCACGAAGCTGCTGCAAAGGGCAAATATGAGATCTGCAAGCTGCTGCTAAAGGTTTGACTTCGATGGTTCCTTCCTAACACCTCGCTTTCAGAGTTTTTGATGCAGATTCGCCACGCTGGATATTTAAAAGTGCTTCAGGCAGGATTTTAGATCCCATGCAGGCCTGTTTTTACACACAGAATCAGCCCACTTTAAAGCAGAGGGCGACACGACCTTCACACTGACTGAAACGCTGTGCTACTCCATTAATTGACAAGGCTGTCAGCTAATCATAATTAAATATTAATGCTATTTTTCCTGCTGGAAGGATCAAATAAATCGTTCTAAACATTTTCACCATTATTTTAAATAAACAGATGAATTTTGTCTGATGGTAATTAATCACAATTAGAGTGAATATTTACTTTTTTTGGCTGCAGCAAACATGGAGGAGGTTTTGCTATGAGCTTCTGTTCTGTACATGTTTCTTTGTGCGTCAGTGAATCCTGTGAAATGTTGGATTTTTACAGATTATTCACGTCCTCTGGGAAGTGCTTCAGTAACGATCGCACACAGAGAACTCCTGGAGTTTTGGGGTTTAAATGCACCAATTAACACAAATTCTTCAGATATTATGAACATGTTATATTTGTTTACATAACAGACACAGTGGCAGCTTCTGGATGTTTATGACCTAAAACGAAGGTGTCTAAAAAAGAACCGATCAATCACTGAGAAGTTTAGATTTTGAAAAATGTCACCTTTCACCTCCACGTGAGAGATATGAAACTAATCAAGCATAAAGGTTTGTTAGGATGAACTCAACAGATACAGATTTCATGTTAAATCAATGAGTGAGCGTCAGTCTTGTTAATAATTCCCATTAACATACCAGTCATCTTCTCTGCAGTCATGTTTTTCACAGCCCATTAAAACTCCTCCTAACAAGATCTTGTTGATTTTTGAAACATTTAAAACTTCATTTGCATCTTTACGTTGTTCATTTTCACCTCTTCATGGTGCTTCTTCCCGACGGGAACTGAAAACCAACTTGTGAAATAAAATTGTGTGAGACAGTTGTGTTAATAACCATTTGATGTGTTGCATTGTGACATCTGTGCCGTCACAAGTCTGAACCAGTAAAACCTGTAAACGCATGAAGTGACATAATGTCTTGTACGTTTTTTAATTGAGTCCAACTGAATGTTTTTGGAATAAGAACCACTTTACATGGACTAGTTCCGTATTAAAAGGACATCTTGAATTAATTAAGATTTTGGGTCCATCTTGTGTCAAAGGATTTAGATCGGATGATTACGTTGTTGTTCCCCTCTGTTTATGTCACATAAGCAGAATATTGTTCTGGTTTTTACAGATAATATATTGTAATGGTGTAAAGAAACACCATCTGCTTCAGCAGCTTTGTTTATTTTAACCCACGTAAAACTTCTTAAACGTAGTGAGAGTTTCACACGAGCGATTTTTCATTTTTGTTCATTTTTCTATTCTGTTCAGCGTGACTAAAATTGAGGTTTTGTTTGTTGAACTTGAGGTCTGTTACTTTCATCATTAGCGTTTTCACCACGTACGTTTCTTCAGATGAATCAGTGTGTAAAACATCGGTCAGGGAACTTCCAGCCTTGAAAACAGCTCTGGCGTTCAGAGATGGAGCAGCTCCCTCAGGCAGCGCTTTCATCGACATGATGGCGGGTTCAGCTCCTGCAACAGCAGGTCAGGAGGCAAAGGGGTCAGAAAAACAGACATTATGATTGATAGTATTTAGCGTGGGGGGACGTGTTTGGTTGTTTATGCTTTAACTATAATCAGAACATTCTGTAAGGTTGACTTGTGGTTGGATTTAAGATGTTTGAAGGGGATTCCTGAGTTCAGGTGGCATGTTTCTTCTTTGCAGAACTAATACTGTTTCTGCACCTCGGCCTCAACATTCAGCTTTTCTCTTGTGATTCTTCACTCTAACATTTCCAGCTTGTCCGTTTTGCATCATCAGTTTTTTGAAAATTTTTTTGCTCATTAATATTTTCTTTAAGTTTAAGTAAAAAATAAAATAGTTTAAGATAAATCTCTTATTTGCATTAAATATGTGAAATGGAGGTGAACATGAGAAAGTCAAGCAACCTGATGTATTTGTTTTTTCAGCAACGACGGCAGTCCCACTTTTTGCTAATTACTCAGCGTCCTGCTTTATTGACTCGCACAAATCTAAATGTTTCCCTATTAATTCTAGTCTCATCTTCTTGAATGGATATTACATTACAATAACAATGCAATTACAGCAACTAATTAAATTGTTGACTGGAGGCAGAAAATTCCTGCTGAGTTCAGGATCTAAATATCTCTGAGTCCAACCGGACGAGACCTTTAATGGACAGTTCCAGGACTAAGACCTAGGAGACGACTGAACAGGGGTGTGTGTAGGGTTTTCTGATGACGTGAGACCATTCATGATGTTATTTTTTACAAAGGCGGCGGTCGATATACATTCCTCTGAGGAATTCTGACCCTTTTATTCATACACTAACACAACGTGGAGTAAAACTTATTTCTGTTTATTTCTGTGGGCTTTTCCCTCTAGCACGGCGCGGACCCGACTAAGAAGAACCGAGATGGAAACACACCCCTGGACCTGGTGAAGGACGGGGACACTGACATCCAGGACCTGCTGAGAGGAGACGCCGCGCTGCTGGACGCTGCTAAGAAAGGCTGCCTGGCCAGGGTGCAGAAGCTGTGCAGCCCAGATAATATTAACTGTCGGGACACACAGGGACGCAACTCGACCCCGCTACACCTCGCCGGTAACGTCCCAAACAAAAACACCCTCACACAAACCTTTAGTTATTTAAAGTGTCTGAAATCCTGGACAGGAAGGAATCTGTTTGAATTCATTCTGAATGAAGATTTCTAAAAAAAAAACAAAAAAACATGTGCTTCTTTTTTAATATATTGTTTACAGAAATAAACTGTTATCTTAATTAAACGTTTGCAGATTCGTACAAGTGTTTCATAGAGAAATTACAGGGAAAAACGGTTGATCTGTTTGAAAGCAGACATCCCACAGTTCCAAAAATCACCCAACACTTCGCTTTTAGTGCCAATCACTCAGTCTCCACCAGTTTGCCTTTAAAAAGCCGCCCCTTTGATTTCTGGCTTCATACTGTGCCAAGAAAAGAAAGGAAACACATCCAGACAATTGATGTCTTCAAGTTAGAATCCTTTTCTTGTCCGACTGTCTGGTTTATAAACACACCAGTATATTTATTCAGCCTGCATTTCCTGATTTTGGCATTTTTTAATCGCAGCATCTAATCGTTTAATCTCTTTCTCGTAACAAAGCAAATATCTGAAAGTTTCTGTTGTTTTGTTGTTTCTCCTCACTGACATCATGTAGGCAGCGATGCTGTGGGCCACTGGCCTAGTTCACGCTTTTCACTTAAAATATTAACAACACATATCAGTATTTATTCATAAACATGTCCCAATTTACCAAATGTTTTGGATTTACATATCTGTTGTGCTCACAAATGGAGGCGAGTTGACCTAGAAGCTTCAAGGAGTTTCACAGTCCCGAAAGCCAAGATAACATTTGTCCCCTGAAGACGGCACAAGCTCACTGTTATGTAGGTATTCAGGATCTGTAGTTACTGTGAGATGAGCTGCACAGATAAGAGATGCACAGTTTTACTGTAACACCTCACGGGCTCCAGCTGACACAAACTAATGCATAATTAGATTCACACTGGACCCAAAAAGCTGCACGGAATAAACCCAGGGATTAAAATACAGTGTTAATTCTGACTAGGTTTGTCTTCTTCCTGATGTTGCTGCAAATGTTTCCAGTAGAGGTGTGCATCTCTACCTGCCTCACGATTCGATCCGATTCCGATTATCTGCCTAAAGATTTGATTTAATTCTGCAATACATCACGATTCTTCGCACTCAATTTTGAAGTGAACGACCATTTTTAAAGTGTGCTGCCTATTACTTAAATAAAAAAAATGTATGTATAAAAAATAACATTTTCAGTACAGCAGCTATAAGACAGGATTCTACATTTCACATGTAGTATACCAAAACAAATAGCATAGGCTTAGCCTGTCTATTTAAAAGTGCAAATATTCAAATAAAACAATTCCTTGTTTTTCATTCAAAGTGTGCTGGATAAAACATTTTTAGCAGCTTAAAGACAAGGACACTTGAGAACCTGGATTGAGTGGGAATCACGATTATGTCACATGCTGCATCGATGCAGAATCGTGCACGGCCGAATCGCGATGCATCTTAGAATCGATCATTTTTCCCACCTCTAGTTTCCAGAGAAAACAGGCAGGAATTTAATGTTTAATTTGTTTTATTTTTCACGNATGCATAATTAGATTCACACTGGACCCAAAAAGCTGCACGGAATAAACCCAGGGATTAAAATACAGTGTTAATTCTGACTAGGTTTGTCTTCTTCCTGATGTTGCTGCAAATGTTTCCAGTAGAGGTGTGCATCTCTACCTGCCTCACGATTCGATCCGATTCCGATTATCTGCCTAAAGATTTGATTTAATTCTGCAATACATCACGATTCTTCGCACTCAATTTTTCAATAACTTACTACAAGCAGTCGGATATTGTTTTGAATTCTTTTTTATTACGGTATACTGAAGTGAACAACCATTTTTAAAGTGTGCTGCCTATTACTTAAATAAAAAAAATGTATGTATAAAAAATAAAATTTTCAGTACAGCAGCTATAAGACAGGATTCTACATTTCACATGTAGTATACCAAAACAAATAGCATAGGCTTAGCCTGTCTATTTAAAAGTGCAAATATTCAAATAAAATTCAAAGTGTGCTGGATAAAACATTTTTAGCAGCTTAAAGACAAGGACACTTGAGAACCTGGATTGAGTGAGAATATGTCACATGCTGCATCGATGCAGAATCGTGCACGGCCGAATCGCGATGCATCTTAGAATCGATCATTTTTCCCACCTCTAGTTTCCAGAGAAAACAGGCAGGAATTTAATGTTTAATTTGTTTTATTTTTCACGTGTGTGACTACGACTTAGTTTTCTGAATGATGAGCTTTCAGTCAGATAAAAGTGAAGCATCTGCAGTCAGTCGTATCTGGTAATAAATAATACACAAAGCTTCTCTGGATGTGAAGCTAATTTCACAACTTGGCACATTTTTTTTGTTTGTTCTATGTTTATCTTTATTGGAAAATGTTTTTGCAGTTTGACTGACAGTTTTGAAGTTAACAAACCTCTGTAAAACACTTTGAAGGTCTGTAATCTTTCTTACGTTCAGTAGACTCGAGCACTTAAACACCCACACACCTCCTGCTTTGATGCATTTTCTTTTTAAAGGGAAAAGATGATGATGTGTTCTGCCATGTTGCAGCTCGTTCAGGCTGATGTTTCCTCGTCTCTCATTACCTGTTGTTCTTTCCTCTGTTTCTCCTTTCTGTCTGTCCTCCTATATCCCAACCTCTGCTGAAATCTCTAGCTGGTTATAATAACTTGGAGGTGGCAGAATATTTGTTGGAACATGGAGCCGATGTGAACGCTCAGGACAAAGGAGGGTTGATTCCTCTACACAATGCTGCTTCATACGGGGTAAGACTCAGCAGTTTGCTTTTTTATCTGTGTTCTGATGCATTTAGGGGTTTTTATTCATTAAATCAGCTCGTCCACTTAATGCAGAGGCAGTTTGTTTATTAAGCTGCCTTAAAGATCTAATTAAAATGACTAAAAATAATATCAGAAAATCTTGAGTTTGTTCTTCTCTCTAAATTCCTCCCTTTCTTAGGAAGACACAGTCTCCTGTTTTAATCAGTCTGCTGCTGCTAAAAGAGTCATGAACACATGTTTGCATGAAAGCTTTATGAGTTCTGCATTGTGGAAACACACAAGGGCTTTCCCTGCTGTTTCTCAAAAACAAGATGCATTAGGTTTTTGATGCGGAGACAAGCATTTCGTACTAAAGACGAAGAAGAAAGACGAGTGATAAAAGAACAATCCTGACACAGTTCTTCTTCTCTGTTTCGTGTAAATCCCACGTTTGGTATATATTTTTTTACTTTAGTAAATCCCCAGGTTAGATATCTGTTCCTGTTAAATATATTTCCTGTTGCTATAACCCCTCTGTTCATGTTTTCATCTTTCTGTTAACCCCACCTTCCTGCCTCCATCCAGCACGTAGACATAGCCGCCCTGTTGATCAAATACAACACGTGTGTCAACGCCACCGACAAGTGGGCTTTCACTCCCCTTCACGAAGCGGCGCAGAAAGGGCGAACTCAGCTCTGCGCTCTGCTGTTGGCCCACGGCGCCGATCCCACCATGAAGAACCAGGAGGGACAGACGCCGCTGGACTTGGCGACAGTAAACTTTTCTCCTTATCAATCATACGTCCTTCCCATTAGAACCCATTTACTTATACAACTTGAAGACTATTACCAGTTTAAAATAATGTTTGGATGACTGTAGCTAACTACTCCGTCAGGAGAGTTTATAACAGGGAAGATGGTGGAACGGGCAGCTTCTTCCCTCTAATGAGTTTTCCTAATAAGCTTCGTTACACAGTTTCTTGTTAGACTTCAGTTCGTCTTCTTTTAGAAATTATTACTGCTGACATCTACAGGTTTGAAATGTTCCCTAAAAACATTCACTTTTCTGCTGCAGATTAAAGAAAACCAGTGTTTGTTTGTTTTTTTTAATTACTCATTTTTTACCTACATTGATTGGAAGATGTAATTTCTTTTGTTATTTTAGTGATCTGACAGATGCATAAACAAACATCCGTCCACATCTTATTTTATTTTGCAGGCTGATGACATCAGAGCACTGTTGATTGACGCCATGCCACCAGATGCCCTGCCGAGCTGTTTAAAGCCACAAGCTACTGTGTTGAGTTCCCATGTGAGTTCAAATCAAATTGAACTTTATTTATTTAGGACATTTCATGTCACTGCACCCCAATGTGCTTTCCAACGGGGATGTAGGAATTTTTAAAATTAATGCAAACATACANATATTTTGCATACGTGCACACCTCTGGGTGTGTCCAATTAATAATCTGTAAGACCTCGCGTGACTCACAGGAGAAAGTCCATTTTTAAGAAAGAAGTCGGAATTGAAACAAACAGCAGGTGGGTGATTTTCTAAGTGAGACATGGAGACCTGCTGTCTTATATCAATAATTTTATTATGAAAGACAAAAAAATTTTTTGCACTTTTCTGTGGACAACATCTCTGATGGTAGTCGTGGGGGTGTATTGATAATTCTATCAACTGTGGAGAACGGTATTTTGTTATTTTTAACATTTTCATTTGTAATTTTAGAGAGGAATCGATGCCTGGCAGTGTTTATTTCTTTGTCGTGCTCCAACAGTGTAGATTTGAGTTCCATGTTTTCTATCAGAGGATGTTCAGTTTTAGATGAAGTAAATAACGAGTCGGTTCTGAAAGGAGCAGATGAGTCCGTCCGGGTGTCAAAACATCAAAAGTTTTAGTTTTGAGCTTTAAAATGATAGTTTGGTTGTGAATTTACTTGCACTTTCTGAATGCTGTTGAGCTAAAAACTAATCAGACACCTGAAATGAGCAGAAGCTTGAGAGATGAAAGCAGCTGAGCTGTCGGCTCACTCATTAGTCTTGCAATCAGTCAAATCAGCAGCTCAGCAGGAGATGAAAGCAGCAGAAACTTCAGCTGAAGCATCACATTATTTGAAGTGTTTGCGCTGAACAGAGTTTTGCTCACGTGTCACTGTCTGCTTAAATCACTGAAATAATTTAATCTTCATCTCACACACAGGTGAGCGCAACTGTGGTGAGTACAGGTGCAGCTGGGGGTGTGGTCATCTCCCCCTCTCCATCTCCATCCTGCCTATCAGCAGCCAGCAGTATAGACAACCTGACCGCACCACTAAGTGACATCACAGTGGGCGGGGCCTCTGGCACAGCAGATGGAGCATCTGGATCTGACAGGAAGGAGGGCGAAAGTATAGAACACAGACATACAAACATCAAAGACTCTAAAACCTGGTATTGTGTGTTTGAATAACATTTTACTGTCTGCAGCTCTGCTTGACATGACCATCAACCAGTTCCTGAAGAGTCTGGGACTGGAACACCTGAGAGACATCTTCCAACGAGAACAGGTACCTAAACACACCATGAGGGAAGAAAAGTCAGTCCATCTCTTGTTGGATGGGATGGGATGGATGGATGGATGGATGGATGGATGGATGGATGGATGGATGGATGGATGGATGGAAGGAAGGAAATAAAGTTTTTACAGGCACTTTTAACACTGCATAGATTTTCAGATGGACGTCTGAGTAATTTTCCTGTAATCTTTGATCAGTGCACTGCAGAGAAAATGTATCTGCCTACGGAACAAATCTCTTCTCCAATCTCCCCGAACAAACTCAGGGAGCAGAAAGGATTTCTCACCATCATGCATTTGCATATCAGTGGTGTGATTACTGCCTCGTTCACTGACCTTTTCTTCCTGCTTCATCCTGTTTTCATGAATATTTGTCAGACTTATTTTCTCTGTCGTGTCACAGAAAAACAACTTTAAAATGTCAATAAAATAGCTGGTAGTTGTGCACAGTCATTTTCTTAATTTGGTCGATTGTTCCTGTTGGTTTTTAATCTTTTTTGCAGCGATTGAAAGCAAAAGCCGGGCTGATGAATGCATACATGTGCTTTTCGTTTTTTTTTTGTGTCTCTGGGCAGATTTCACTAGATGTGCTTGCAGACATGGGTCACGAGGAGCTGAAGGAGATCGGTATAAACGCTTATGGTCACAGACACAAACTCATTAAGGGGATTGAGAGGCTCCTGGGGGGCCAGCAGGGTCAGTAACTTCACACTCACACACATTTACTGGAAAAAAATAAAAACCTGGCAAATAAATACTGAATCACCTATGTAGGCAAATGTTATTGATTTTTTTTTTTTTTTCAGCAAAAAATTGTTTTGATTAAAAGTAATTTTTGGCAGTATAAATAAGATGCAGATGTTTGAGTCCTGATTTATTTTGGGAATGTGTGTGTGCAGGTTCAAACCCGTACCTGACGTTCCACTGCTCCAGCCAGGGCACCGTACTGATTGACCTGGCGTCAGATGATAAAGAGTTCCAGTCTGTGGAGGAGGAAGTAAGACTCCATTTTTACTTCAACATCAAAGTGATTAAACAGGCTGAGAAAAATATGTTTGACATTAGAAAACACACACGCAGCAGAGTCGCCACAGTTCAGCAACACACTGCACAAGATGCTCGCTTTAACTGCTTCACTGACTATATTACTTTTTTAAATAGCAAGGAGTGATTGAAGGAGACAGCAGACATCAGTGTAAGTGTGCTTCATCTAATGAGAAGTGTCAGATGTTAACAGAGATTTTACAGGTAATTTCAGCTGTAATCTTCAGATGGGGACTTGAGAAATTAGTTAACACGAGGTCTAATATGT
>SSNP01000014.1:4779865-4969914 GCA_006937955.1 Pachypanchax playfairii
TAGATTCAAATTTAAAAACACTTCATCCTGAGAAAAAAAAAGTGAGCTGAAGTTGTAATTTGCATTTCTGGGAAGAGATGCCTGCACAGGTGTCCATGAGTCTTCTGTTAAAGGAGGTTGTTGCTAACGCTAACGAAGTGATACAGACTGATGGACAACTTCACAGAACTGTCTGCATCACATGAAGAATCATAAAACACATTAATGAAGATAAAAGGACATTTATAATATGAAGCAAGTATAAATAAGATGCAGATGTTTGAGTCCTGATTTATTTTGGGAATGTGTGTGTGCAGGTTCAAACCCGTACCTGACGTTCCACTGCTCCAGCCAGGGCACCGTGCTGATTGACCTGGCGTCAGATGATAAAGAGTTCCAGTCTGTGGAGGAGGAAGTAAGACTCCATTTTTACTTCAACATCAAAGTGATTAAACAGGCTGAGAAAAATATGTTTGACATTAGAAAACACACACGCAGCAGAGTCGCCACAGTTCAGCAACACACTGCACAAGATGCTCGCTTTAACTGCTTCATTGACTATATTACTTTTTTAAATAGCAAGGAGTGATTGAAGGAGACAGCAGACATCAGTGTAAGTGTGCTTTGTCTAATGAGAAGTGTCAGATGTTAACAGAGATTTTACAGGTAATTTCAGCTGTAATCTTCAGATGGGGACTTGAGAAATTAGTTAACACGAGGTCTAATATGTGTTTTTAAAAGACGGAAATGACAACGATCCATTAAAAGTCAGCCCTTATTACAGCTTCATTTCCCACTAGCAGCTTCCTTATTTTCTAAAGCTCCACCCTGCAGCTCATACATTCCTGCTGATGCTTCATCTTTTCAGCTGAATTGTTCTAAATTTCCCACAGGTATCAGGCAGGTATCTGATTAAATGAGTTACTGCTTTAGTTCCTTGGCAAATGTCTGGATTTTCGAGCAGCTGAATAGTAGATAACTCAGTCACTTCCTGTGTGCTTTGTGTTGGTTTGATTGAGTCTTTCCTTGTTGATATCGTCCTCAGCTGCAGAGCACGATCAGAGAGCACCGCGATGGAGGCAACGCAGGCGGAGTCTTCAGTCGCTACAACATCATTAAGGTGCCGACTGGAAATTCACACACAGACTCGCGCGGCACCAACACACTGCCAGCAGAGTCAGAACTTCATTAAGTCTGAAGTTTAAAAGTTCTGTAAATACAGTCCTCCTTTTTTCCTGAATGCAGATTCAGAAGGTCGTGAATAAGAAGCTTCGAGAGAGATACGCACACAGACAGAAGGAAATCGCTGACGAGAATCACAACCATCATAACGAGCGCATGCTCTTCCACGGTAAAATAAATCGACGTGCAGAAAACAGACCCAAAATGACAGTTTTATACAGTGAATGTGTAAAAATTGTTGCTTTATTTGATGCTTCGTGTATTTTTTTATTTTCAGGTTATTAAATAGAACTTCCTGTACAAATAATCACAAAATGACCAGCTGTAGGGTTTTTATTAAAACCCATCTGTCCATATAGAAACAACCAACATTCAAAAACAAGATAGTATTTGCGTCACACAGGCGCTGGATATCATTAAAAATACGTGCAGTTTGGTGTTTTTAGATTCTGACTTTAATAACTTGAACTTTTAAGAGATTTTAAACTCTTCAAATGAGCAGGAAAATCGCCAAAATCTGATTTTCTGGGACATGTACTCATCATAGTACACCTCGGTACTGCATCGTGTACTTAATCCACTCTGGAAAATTCAGCTTGAGTTTACTTTTGAGAGCCCGGCTTCGTTCTGGCTGCTTCTCTCACAGAGACATGCAACAATCTCAAACCTGATTTCTTCATTTGGTAGTTGAGTTCAACATCATCTAACGTGACAAAAAATAGAAATTGGTTTAGTTGTCTGTTCATGTTAAAAATAAACATGAACAGACTTTCTAAAGTTGGTTTTAAGCAGAACGGATCCGTCCTGGCGCCTTCAGTCACTTTGTCTTGTTGAGCTGAATTAAAGAGGCCCTTCCATTAAAAACAGGTTATATACAGTATATATATAATATTTTAGCTCCACACGTGTTCGTACCTTCATAGTGGGTGTGAAAACAGGTCAACAACTTACTTTCAGTTTTAATCTCCGAACGGCCTGTATCTGTTTCGTTCATTAGTATTCGGCAGCTCCCGCAGTTGAAACCACGCCTAGCATGCTGCTCACTAAAAGCTGTAGCATAAGACGTAGCAAACAGGAAGACACATCGTCTGATGTTGACATGCGCAGCGGGGCAGGAAACAGTATTCTTTCCTCTAATAGGCTAGTTTTTTAGCCAATCAGAGTCCAGCAAATTTGAATAATGAATATGAACGAGCTGCTGCTCGAAGCCTGACGGAAGGAGCCAGAACCACCCAAATTTTAACGCAGACAGATTGAAAGGTCTGTTAATCAGTGTTTCCTGATGTTTTTTAGATATAAAATGTTTCATATTACTGGTTAATAAGAAATAACCACAAAGTCCTGAAATTTGTATGAAACGGCCTCTTTAAAACAAAGCTCGGTAAACATTCAGTCGTTCCCGCGCACCAAGATTAACTCTGCACAGCCACGTTTTCCTTCCTCCAGCTTCACTGTAAGCTCGAGCAAATCTCATTTATCATCCATCCCCTTTCAAGCACAACATATTTGCTGGAGACACGCCACCCTCAGGACTGCAGTTGAGTTTAGTTTCTTTGAAACTGAGTGCTTGAGAGCTGAAAATCTTAGGAAATAATCTGGTTTTCTCTGATGCCTGAAATGGTGTGTCTGGCCTCAGTGATCACAGGATCCACCAGGGTTCCCAGGGAAACGGCTTCTACTACATTTCTTACACTTCCAGAGAGAAACCAGAAGCATCATGTTGCTTTCATTTTTGGATTGTTTCTGAGGCAGATCTGTTTTTAAGGATATTTTCATACGCAGGATGTGTCCCTACGGTGGAGACGTAGTATGTGTAATTTCTAACTCGGTCATTGTTCCCACCAGGTTCTCCCTTCATCAATGCAATCATCCATAAGGGCTTTGACGAGCGTCATGCCTACATCGGTGGCATGTTCGGAGCGGGTATCTATTTTGCGGAGAACTCATCTAAAAGCAACCAGTATGTTTATGGGATCGGTGGAGGAACAGGATGTCCCACCCATAAAGATCGATCCTGCTACGTGTGTCACAGGTTAGACGGACAGCCGAGACGAATAAAGTGTATTTTCTGTAGAATAAATAAACCAGGTTATGTTCTGCATGCGTTTCACTGTAAATACATTTCATTTACTTTGAACTTTGAAGTTCAGACTAATTCCTGGGATTCAGAAACACTTTAAAAGGTGTATAGTATGCTAAAAATGGATCGACATTACTGTACCAGAATCACAATCACCCCCTGCAGTGTTCCCCTAAATAATCTACAGTAAGAATAATGTATAGTAATAGTTGTAGTAGTAGTTACAGTCTTGGTTGTTGTGTGCTTGCAGACAGATGCTGTTCTGCCGGGTGACTCTGGGGAAATCGTTTCTTCAGTTCAGTGCAATGAAAATGGCCCACGCCCCCCCTGGTCACCACTCAGTTATAGGGCGACCCAGTGTCAACGGACTGGCGTATGCAGAGTACGTGATCTACAGAGGAGAGCAGGTCAGATCAAGCGTCATTCATAAATAAGATTCACTTTCTGTCTGATGCTGGATTCGGATCATTTGGTTTTACTTGTATGTTTTTTGTTTTTTTTTTATCCTCAGGCTTATCCAGAATACTTAATCACCTACCAAATCATGAAGCCCGAGAGTCAGACCGCGCCTGCTGCCACTGCTGAGCAAAAATCCTAAAACACAGCTGGATCTGTAAAAGGACATGATGGAGGAAATAGACGTTTCTAAACAGACTAGAGTTTTAAGAAATATCACGTTTTAAACCTCAGACCTGACATTTAGGTCCCTGCAGCTGAAAGAGAGGTGAAGAAACGACCCATGGAGGTGCAGCTGAAAGGCAGACAGCAAAAACCCATTCTTATTTATTCTAACATGAAAATCCAGGCTGTTCAGGGGTTTTCGGTGTCTAACAGGAAGTTAATTTGCAGCTCTTGTTTAAAAAAACAAAACAATTATGACAGAACAGTCAGCAGCCAAACAAACATCTCTGTACGGCTCAGATTTAATGGCTTGTTTTGATATCATGTCCTCTTTTGCCTGTTTTGCATCATCCACTACAACAACCCCCCCCAGGGCCACTTTAGGAAGCAGCGATGGTCACGCTGAGAGAACAAAAATCCACAGCATTTAGTGTCACACTTCCACCCAGTGAAGCTGATGTAAACAAAAACCGAATAAGAAACCATGAAAATAGATTACAGTGAATAAATGTGACCCAGGAGACCTTAAACTGCAGGCTGAAAGGACACGATGAGACCCACAATCCTTTGCTGCATATACGCACTGCAAACGTTCCACTCCAGTTCATAAAGGGACCAACTTTGTTCTGCAGCAACCAATCAGGACAAATCTGTTCATTCCTGCTGCTGCTACAAATACGGATCATCTTCTCAACTAGTCACAGAATCACAAGACTGCAACACTAATATTTACACATGTATGTTCCTCCTGCTGCAAGTTTATTAAGGAAACAGATGCACGCGGTGCTGTTCATGTCATGCTTTATACAGGTAGGTCACGCTATTGGGAGAGCCTGCAAGTTAAAGCACTCTAACATCCACTAATTTAGGGCTTTATATTGTCTTTTTAAAACATTTTGAGTGGATTTGCTTTAACTAACACTGGCAGCTGATAGTAATCAGCTCAAATCTGTGCATAACACTTAAGACCTGGTATTTAAGATAACAAGAATAGCTCCATATTAACCACTCTGACCAGAATGTGAAGATGTTTGCCAGAGAAATCCAAAAGCCAGATGCTAAAATTGGATAGAGAGCTGCTTGTTTGGGAAGACGGTCTGCTTGTGCTTTTATCCAGATTTTGTTGTAATAATTGGATCTATGGAGTGAAAAGGAGTATTATTTTCTTTAAAGTCCCTGTTTTTTCATTAAAACTGGTCCTTTTTTGAGTTGCAGCTCAATATTTACACATTTCCTGTGCCTCTCCGCTGTCATTCATCTACACTAACATGTAAAGCTTCTTTTGTATCATAAAGGTGAAATGTTGGTGTGCTTGTTTACATGAACCTGCTGCCTTGTTGTCCCTTTCCTCTGGTGCCCTCTAGTGGTGAAACAGAGTAACTGCTCGCTCGTGCTGCTGAGTGAAAGGGAACATTTTCAGTTTTAGAATGTTTTAAAGTTGTGCTTCACGAGCGTATTCCAGTTTAATTATCAGCTCATCATGTTTTCTGTTGTTTTTTTGTTTTTTTTTTAATCTGCATCTGTTTACATTCCTCATGCATTAAGCAGATGTAAATAGTGCAGCCAAGTGGCTGTGTTCCAGTGAGCCGTTCAGATCGCAGCCTGTTTAGTTTAATGTATTAATTTATACACTCTGAGGATGAAGAGGAGGGTGACAGATACGTTGTACAAATTGGTGAGCTTTCATACCCTCTACATATTGAAAGAATGTTACAGGAAGTGAAGTGATCACGTTATAATTCTCTTTTTTTAACAACATTAATCATGTTTTTTGTTTATAGTTTTGACACCGTGCATCAAACAGTACCATGTGAATATAAATGTACTTGTTACCGAGTCCGTTTCCTCCAGTTACATGAGGGACATTAAACAAGATGGTGGGTTTTGATCTTTCTTTTTTTTCTTGTGAGTTAAAATCGCTGGACTCGGCAGTGAAAATGTTGCCTTAAAGGCATTTTTAAAGGATTTCAGTTATCAAGTTCTCTGACGTTATGAAGGTAAGACAGCTGAGTTCTTTCTGGGTTTTAGAGTCCGTGACACTTAAACCTGAATCAGAGGATTGAAATTCTCTCTAGTCTGATTGTTTTTTTCTAGTTTAGGAATTAAGTTCTCACATCAGAGTTTTCCATCCAGTTAATCCACCAAACAAGTGCACAGATTACTGGATTATTAGTGAGGAAATGTGAAAACAGAAGGTCATTTCAAAGAAAACTGAAGTGGAATTTGAAAGTCACAGTTGTAAAACAAATAAAATAAATGGTTGGAACTAAAATTTCATTGTTACAAAATTTGCGGCAGTAAAACATTAACCTTATTAAAACAAGCAGCACTGAATGATCAGATTTCTGTTTTGTTTATGTGATTGTGAAAAAGAATTCCTGGTGGATCTTTCAAAGGGTCTTTAAGGAGGATTTTGGTTCATTTTTTAAAATCTTTTTCATTATGACAAACTGTTTCTGGTTTAACTGGTATGTTTCTACTGATTTGTCTTAAGAGCCAGTCAGCAACCTTGTTGTAAATACATGACACGCCGACTACTGAAAACAAGCAGACGAACGAACACATTTGCTCATCAGTTTGTTACAGATGGTTGTACAGACCTAACATAAAGAACACACAAACTCTTGTACAGACCAAAATCCTTAATAAAAAGAATTTCAGTCTCTCTCTTTGTTTTCATTTTGCAGAATATCAGATTTTTAGCACTTCATATTCTTTAAAAAAAAAAAAAAGTTATTAGGGGATGAATGCATTTGGCTTTAAAGTCATCCAGCTCTTTGAGATGGATTACGATGGTGAATGTTTGTAATGCAGTGTTTTTTCTGTGAACACAAGGGCTTCCAACAGTTACTTATTTTGGTTGATTTTTAAAAAAAAATTCTAACTTTGTTGTTTTTCACTTGTGTTATCTTTTTCATTAAATGTAATTGAAAATTCTGAAAAGTATTACTGATGCAAAGTTAGTTTAGCACAATTAGCAGGTTAAACCCAATGATGACTGATTAAAATAGTTAAACATAAAGCAGGAATCAAAGGTCATTTTATCACGGCTTCTCTTTGACTGTGATTGGAAATATAACATGGAATCAGAAAAATGTTATTTAAGAGACAACAAGAACCAAACAGACTCCTCATTGGTGCTCACCAGTCACGTTCTTCTGAGTCCAGGATCGATAAAATTAAATTAAAACTAGTTCTAGATCATTCACATGTGTGGAAAATGATTCATAATGTCTGCAAAAAAAGATAAACTTGGATTCATGAACTGATATTAGAAAAAACAACTTAAGAAGATGATGAATTTAGTGAGTATAAATAACTTCAGCACATGTCCAGCCTAAATGAAGGAAAATGAAGCCTTATGACTGGCAGAACTGATATGATGTTTTGGATCCCTGCAGGTGGAGAACAGTGGAACTTTACTTTTGCATTTTTCTAATCATCTATATTATGTCTTTAAATGCACATGAAATAACCAGACTAAACTTTTATTTAAAGGCTTTAGTAGTAATTTATTTACAATTCAAAAATAAACAGTTAGTATTAATTCAGGTATTTCAGTTTTATTAATGAGCATTTGTTTTGTATTCACAAAAAGTTTTAAATCAAAGCATTAAATGGGTTGTTTTCCTTAGACATGTGTAATTATTTAAATGAACCACAAGGGGGAGTCACTGCGTGCCTATATTTAAAATGTGTCTAGTGTTGCAATCACTCAGTTTGTCCACAGGGAGGCGCAAATTTCAGTTTCCGGAAAAAGCGTGTTCGTTTTGACTCTCACCAGTAGAGGGCGGTGCAATCTAACATTTAGTTTAATGGTGAAAAATAATACTCAGATTTCCGTTAACACTGTTTTAGGGCTTGTGTTCAAATTTATTTTGTTGTCTCATGTCTGGAGCTATAATNGCACATGTCCAGCCTAAATGAAGGAAAATGAAGCCTTATGACTGGCAGAACTGATATGATGTTTTGGTTCCCTGCAGGTGGAGAACAGTGGAACTTTACTTTTGCATTTTTCTAATCATCTATATTATGTCTTTAAATGCACATGAAATAACCAGACTAAACTTTTATTTAAAGGCTTTAGTAGTAATTTATTTACAATTCAAAAATAAACAGTTAGTATTAATTCAGGTATTTCAGTTTTATTAAAAATCTGAGCATTTGTTTTGTATTCACAAAAAGTTTTAAATCAAAGCATTAAATGGGTTGTTTTCCTTAGACATGTGTAATTATTTAAATGAACCACAAGGGGGAGTCACTGCTTGCCTATATTTAAAATGTGTCTAGTGTTGCAATCACTCAGTTTGTCCACAGGGAGGCGCAAATTTCAGTTTCCGGAAAAAGCGTGTTCGTTTTGACTCTCACCAGTAGAGGGCGGTGCAATCTAACATTTAGTTTAATGGTGAAAAATAATACTCAGATTTCCGTTAACACTGTTTTAGGGCTTGTGTTCAAATTTATTTTGTTGTCTCATGTCTGGAGCTATAATATAATATTGGTATTTCAAATGAAAAGAAATAAATAAAAATAAAAATGTAAGCCAAAGAAATTCTAACATTTCTGTGTTTGATATTTAACTATATACATATATAACTTTTACCCCCAAATTTCAAAGTATCGTTTAGAAATAATTTGTCAGATAGTACAAAGAAAGAACAAAACACTCACAACCTACTTAAGAATATTGTTTATTCAACATCTTCAGTAATAAATAAATGTACAGATCATTCATTAGACAATAAAAGTGGGTGAAACTGGTTTCATTTCAGAGGATTTATATTGCCATGTCGGGTAAACAGACAGAGACAGAACCAGGACAGACAGACTAACACAGGGAGGCAGATAGACAGACGGGTACAAACCACATGTGTACAAAGTATTGCATTTCTTTCACTGATTGGCTCTCCTTCTCTTAAATACTTGAACAAAGTCAAGTCAGTCGGGCATCTCCATGACGTGCAAATCAACCACGAATTACAAATACAGTATTGCATCACTTCAAAGTGCTACAGAAATTTGTGCCGACAATCCTGAAAATCTGGAAAGTTTAGTTTTCTTTGAAACCTCGAGCGCGTCTGTGTGTTTAGGATTCTCTTTTACATCAGAATTCTGGTACAGCCTATAACTTTTAGAAGTTTTTTTTTTTTTTTTTTGCTTTTGTTGGTTGAACACAGTGTACAGCTTGGCCTGAAGCATCATTAATGTTAACGCATCTCAAATAATGATAATATGGTTAGTTATTGTAAATCTTGGTGACAAGCTAAAAAAATTACTGCTTTATTGTAACTGACTGTTGTTTTACTTTTAGAAACATATTTCATAAGGTATATTAAACTAAAACGCAAATATGGAGTTTTTTTTAACAAATAACCATTTGAATTAACAAAATATCTCAGACCTTTAATATTACTCTTGTATCATAATGTGATTTTTTTTAAATAAAACTTGAGATTTTATTAGGCCTATGTGTGTTTTTGTGTTTAGTTAGACTCAAATTGTGTACATTTAAACTTTCTCATACACAAGATTAATTAGGTATGTGACCATGAGTTAATATGAGAGTAAATATGAACAGATAAAATTTCTTTCCTGTGATGTTGTAAAATAAGACGGATCGGTACTTATTCAGAGATCT
Organism: Pachypanchax playfairii; assembly: GCA_006937955.1. Classification (NCBI taxonomy): domain Eukaryota; kingdom Metazoa; phylum Chordata; class Actinopteri; order Cyprinodontiformes; family Aplocheilidae; genus Pachypanchax; species Pachypanchax playfairii. The sequence goes on from SSNP01000014.1 coordinate 4,789,366, forward strand.
GACCAACATTCAGCCATCCGTTTTCTTACAAGTATAATGAACAAAATAAAATAACAAGAAATGTCACTTTTACTGACAGATCTGGATACCTAAATTAAAAAGATACCTTTATGAACAAGGCACAAACATCTTGAAGGACCACCCACTGATGATGCACATTTTTGCCCGATAACTAAAACATTTTCCAAGGCACCGAAAAGGAGCCTTTGTGGACTTGATTTCAGGAAAAACCACCACGCTGAGAAGAACTGAGACTTAAGTTTTAAAACTTGAGTTTTGTAAAACCAGAAACAGTTAAAAACACAAAATTTGTAGCAGATTAAAGATACAAAACCACCAACATGGTCTTTAAGCAGATTTCTTCCAGGGCAAGTCTGCTTTCAACTCCAACCAAATCTTCCAAAATCTCTACATGCCACTTAATTATAATAAGAAACAATCATGACTTCAGCCCTTTCATCCAAAAATGTTTGATATGATGTAGTAGAGGGCTTTCCTACATCATGTTAGGGGTTTCCCTGGTCCATTTACAAGGGCCCTGGCCTTTATTTGGCATCTCATCTTATTTATTATAGCCTCTCAATAGAGACAAAGGGGGGGACTTGCAGGCAGGCCCAAGATAAGAGGCTGAAATGAGAGGATGAAGAGGAGGGAGAAAGTATAAAAGGATGAAAAGAAGATGAGAGAGGAAGAGGAGGTGTGGGAGGGAGGAAGAGGACATATGAAGGACAGGAAGATCCGGTTGGATCCCCGGCAGAACACCTGTCTCTGAAGAGTCTTCTGCTTTCTGTCGCCATCCAACACCACATCCCTTTTTTTCCATCCATCTCTTTTTTTCCAGCAACAGAGGGACACCCAAAGAGGAAAGAGCGGGTGCTTAAAATTCCCCCTTCCTTCCTGTGTCCATCTCCTCTCCTAAAGACCTCGTCTCCATAGCAACACCTATCTCATACTGAGCTTATTCAGTCATGAATGTGCGTGCTGCTCAGGCCTCTCTGTGTTAGCTTTTGTGTGTCAGTGTGCCTCTGTGCATGTCAGAAGAAGGTGAGTCAACATCAGTCCAACACTCAGAGTGAACTTTGTTACAAAAAGCAAGTTTTTTTTTGGTCAACTGGATTAAATCTCTTTTGAGGATGAGCAGACCACTGGCTGGTTTGTGAACTTCAAAAAAAAAAGTCTTTTCACTGTTTTGAATCAGGCACCATGACGCCCCTCACCTCCCTGCCGTGGAAGCATGTACATACCGCAGTGGTCAGTAAGAATGACAGCTCTTCTGGCCAATGGCAGCCCAGTCTGTGCTCACTTAGTCTCAGGGGAAGGCTGTGATTGGCTGTGCATCAGCAGCCAGGGGAGGTTGTGATGGGGCTGTGGTGCAGGTAGGCGGGGTTCACAACAGACACCGGGAAGTTGAAAATGAACGGAGAGGTGGGTGTGGCTGTCGTCGAGTTGGTGGCTGTTGTGGACTTGGGTCCGAGGAGCGGGCTCGCTGTGGCCGCAGCTTCAGCAGCGCAGGAGGTGGCGAGAACCTGTGACTCGAACTGCAGCAGCTGCCCCATGAAGCTGAAGTTCGGGGAGATGATGCTGCGGCGCCGGCGTACAAACTCGAATGCTTCATCCAAACGTACCCGCTTCCTCTTCATGAGATAGGCTAGGCAGATGGTGGCAGAGCGGGAGATACCTGCTTGACAGTGAACCAGCACTCGTCCACTGGAGTCCCGTACAGAATCTGTGAAAACAGAGGGGTCAAAGGTCAGATGCTTATACTGAACATGATAACTCATCATATTGATCAGCAATTCAAAGTTTGCATGTTGTATATTGCAAAGAGGCATTTTGTCTGTGCAGCAGATCAGATTTTTCATCTCAACTCGTTTAATTGCTGACAAATACATTTAATAGTCTGAAACTGGTAACGTGATATTAGCTTAAAAAAATGAAAATCTCCCCTCAAAATGTTTTTTTTTTCTCATATACTCTCATACAAGAAATTACAGCTTAACAAATGAAATAAAAAACGAGACTACCTGACAGATATAATAATCTTTTTATTCAGCATCAGATCTGTGAACTTTAACAAATTGTCATCCTTTGTCTGCACTTTCACACCCACCGAGTATCTTTAACACAACAGATGTACAGTGACGCTTCACCTCAAACCTTCATTTCCTCTCCCACGCACTTTCATGCCTCTCCGCAGTGTCAAACCGATAGCTAGCCTCAATGTGAGAAAGCAGCAAATCAAATTTACAGTAACTAGAACACACGAGTGAAAAAAATTGGAGTCATCTGCGTCTCTCACACACTTCCTCCTCTGCTCTATTTATGGTTCTGCTTCTTTAACTATACATGCATCCGATTACTTATTACCAGAGAGAACAACCGAATTAGACCATTTACAGTAACTCAATTTCCGCAGCGGCCTCAGTTTGCATGATCACTCGAGAGGTATTCTATCATGTGTGATGAAGGAAATTTGAAGGATATGATGATAGTAATCTGATATTCTATTACAGCTTTCAAATTTACTCCAAATTACTTTTAGAAGAAGATTTACACGAGATATGAGAATATTCCGAAACCTGATGGTCAAATACATTATTTTCTGTTTTTTTTTTATTTTTGAAGATATCTGTATTTTCTTAATCCTGATCACTCGGTTTAACACACACCCTCCAAAAGACGTATTTTAGGTACTTCCATCGCGGCGTCTGTTCACCCAGTAACAGTGGATGAGTCAGACTCTGGTCCCTCAGCAGCTAACTTTGACGCATACCAGCTCCTACACCTACACACACATGCACATCACAGTACATGCTCACACACAGTCCCTGTGCATGGTGTAGAAAACGCAAGAGCACGCTTAACTATATAATACACTCACGTTGCACTGAAACCGTTAAGCACTCCTCTTTCTTTAAGATTCAAATACATTCTAATTGCTTGTGAACGATCGTTTGTGACAGATTGACAAGAAACTAGTCAACAGATGGTCTCCAGAGGAAATATTCAGTAAAAAAAAACACATTGAGTTATACTAAAGAATTAAAATGAATTTAAAACAAAATCTTTAACACTACAAAAGGAAAAATACCAACAGCACTAGCATTCACATGTTGAAAAGACTAAGATAAACAGCATTGGGAATCCAAGACACTGACCTATGAACTCGATGGCCTCCAGGAACCAGCAGCTGATGTCTTCTTTATGGTTGTCCTCCACTGGGATGCACTTGTATTGGTAAGTTCCCTCAAAGTGGTTGGGACAGTCAGCAGACACGTTAAGCAAGGCGGAGATTCCAATGGCGTCCAAAACCTCTTTCTTTGAGGCATGAAGGGCGCTGCCGAGGTAGAGGAATGGGAGGATCTCAACCGGGCCGCCCTGGACACAGAATGTGGAAGAATTTCTTTAATACCAATGTTTCCATGTTCAGTGCGTCGATTCAGAAACGGACATCTTTTTACCAAGCAGCCGAGTCATTTTTTGTTGGCGTGGACGTAAAAGATAAAACAAAGAATTAAGTGTTTCCGTGAGTAACAGAGGCTCAATAACAGATGGCTTTATGACCTCGCCTGGATATTTTGCTAATCTCATTAGCGATGCTTCTTATCAGACAGGAACAGCTCATTATCAGAATGAATAACAGAGTCTTATCTAAATCAGGCTGTTTCATTCCGTTTTAAGGTGCAGCTATTTTCACATAAAATAAAAACTTTCCAGCCCCAAACCAAACTCTGCTGCAACAACGAAAACAATCCTGACTTTAATTGCACCATTTTGTCAAAGAGATTTTGTTTCATCTGAGAAGAGAACGCTCCACAACAGGATTTCCTCAGTTCCACTGAGCAACATGTGTTTGCAGCTGCTACAGTGCAGTACACGAGCAAGAACTAACAGCCCAGAGGTCATGAATATTCATAATACTGCTTGTTTAAGATGTTTATTCCCAACACTGTTGTCACACAGAACAATTTAAAACCAAACATCGAATTTTAACTAATTAATTGTAAATTAATGAGAATATTCTGTACATCCAACCTTGAGTTTTAACTCTAAAGCTCATGTCGGTACATTAACTTCCTTTTTTAGTGGAACCGAGAGGTCAGCTGGTCGGTAACAGTCTATACCGGCAGTGCAGCTTATTGACAGAAACCTCTGTCTGTTTATGTCACTGCTGCTGACAACCTCAGTACTGACACAGAGTCAGGAAATGATCAATAACAGCTAAGAGATGCAGTGTGTGTGTGTGTGTGTGTGTGTGTGGAAGGGGTCAGTTCATCATATTCATACTGCCACAGGAAGTTGCAGGATCCTTTAAATGAAAATGCACCTGACAGAGACAATGAAGCATTTTCCTTGTAGAGCACACACATACGCATGCATGCACACCCACACAAACACACAGAGGCAGGGTTGTCTGTCTCTGCCCTCGTGGATTCCAGGGGAATTAAACCCAAACCACATGTGACTGTGAGCGTTGCATAAAATCCGGCTCAAACAACAGATCACTGTCCGAGAAAACAAGGCCAGGCAGGTCACAGGAAGTGATCGAGAGCTGAATCGATGCTGAACATTCTGATCTATTAAATGACTCATTTAAACATAAACGATGTTCAAGGTAACATGGCGTCAAGACTGATAAAACCAAGAACAATTTGTAATAAAGAATATTTAAAGTGTAAATGTTATGGGTGACTGTTTGTATCATAACTCTTCAAAATAAAATGTTAACAGCTGATTTTTGTGATATGCTGGTAAATCCTGCATTTTCAACCTGTCTATTAAAATGATTTCAAATTATGCCAGTTTTACATTTTACTACTGTGTGAGTTAGTGTGATATTAAAGGAGCCCAGTCTGGTTTGCATTTGTAAATGTTCTGTTGCAGTTTACCTGGTCATAGTGTGGCGTTCCACATGACGAGCAGGAAGAATCGACGCTGGACTGGCTGGTGAGGGACTGTAAGGCTTTGGTCTTTAAGCAAAATTCTGGATACTCGCTGAAAAACCTGTCGTATCCTCCTAAAAACAAACAATACATTGAAAAAAAATACTGAAGAGAAGGCCAATAAACACATTTTTACTTGATATTTAGGAGAAAACACGACAGTTTCAAAAAGCTTTTTTAGCAGGACAGAAGAATCTCGTCATAATCTGCTGCAGGATTTTCTCGACTCTGTTAACTCATTTGATATATAATCTTAAACCAAGCCCTGTCCCACTCTGCCATGTGTCTCATTGTTTATTTGAAAGGATTTTGTTTTGGTACATAAATAAATTCACCTGGAGGCTGATCACTGCCACTTGCACCCCGAGTATCAAGCCACATTAGTAGGGATGCATCAGGCCAAACAGACTAGTGCTTCGAGCTTCTGCATCATTAAGATGCACAAAATAAAAAAGATGCGCCACAGCTCGAAGCAGAAGCTCCGGTTTTCAGAAGCCTTGTGGTCTAAATATAGGCTGGATAAACAGCAAGTTTTTTTTTTTTTTTTTTTCATTTTAGTTTCAACCTTCCCACCGGTTTTTTACTGGCAGTTCTCCTTGTGAAATGATCATGGCTGTGCTGTATGTCACTCTGCTTTGATGTTGCTTCTACGCATCACCATTACCTCATCCTCTCAGCTCCCAGCCATTGGTCTGTGTGTGTTTGTGAATGTATGTGGTGCCCTGAGTGACTGAGAGTGTGTATTGTAAAATAAAAGAGACACACATATAGAGAAGAGTCCCCGAGATATCTCAGTTCAGTTATCTTGTGTCTATGGAACTGACACTGCCAAGTATTTTCAGCGGTAAACCTCTGAATTTTATGCAATTGATGACATTTAGGTTTAACATTATTATTACTGAAACAAAATTATAGTACAAATACAATTTGTGATAAACAATAAATACTCCAATTATTACTATAAATAGCTACTCCATCCTATTTCTGACCCTTACAAAGACTTATTTTACTGAATATGTGTTTCTTTTACATTGAAGTGAGTCCTTATTTCACATGTATTTAATGATTTTCATTATTTTATCATTTTGTTTTTTAATATTGATTTAAAATTAGAATTTAAATTATTGAATTAGGGTAATACTGTAACTGTCTAAATAAATAATAGAACTGAATAATGTCAGAGGTGTTTACCTTTGAGCAGGTATATGTGTGTTTCCTGTGAGTCCCTGAACAGCGCGTTGAGCACCAGAGTCACGGTGCTGTCCTCCTTCACTGTGTCCGTGTCCGGAGTCCGCTCATCGTACAGCACCACGGCGGAGTACATCCCAGAGCGGAGGCGGCCCCGGACCTCCTCGTCCCCGGCCAGGATCTGGTCCAGGCTCAGCGCGGAGCCCTTGGCCCGCCTCCGGACGATGGTGTTGCAGCGCGCGTTGACGGCGCCGCGGATGTGTCCCGCGCTGAAGGCGAGGAAGGAGCGGCAGTCCAGCAGCAGGCACTTACTGGCTCCTTCGTCCTTCAGGAGCCGCTTCAGCATCGTGCACTCCATCTCACGCAGCTCCTCCATCGTACCTCGCTTCAGGTTGTGTGTGTGAGAGGGAGTGTGTTTGTTTCGCTGTGGATAATCTCCTCCTTTTGGGAAAGCTCTCGGATGGATCTCCTCCGCGTCTCTCCTCTATCCGCGCATCACTTCTTCTTCCGTTTACTCCTCTCTCCTCTCTGTCTTTCTCTTCTCTGTGCGTCTTTCCTCAGGACTCTCTCATTTTTCTTTTTTTCATTGTTTTATGAATGGGTGCATCGCGTCACGGCGGAGGTGACGTCAAGCAGCATTAACCAATCACAAAGCGGCTGGCTTCACCATGCCCTCTCCTCCTCTGCCGTTCATTCACAAAATAAAAAAAGACAGACATCAATGAAACTGGAGGGGATCGAAAAGGCGATCCAACAGTCACCAGCTCAGAGTCACTTTAGATAAACTGAAAGAATTTAGAGAAAGAAGCAGTTTGAAATCATTCAGATCACATGACGGTGATTCTCTGACAGCAGATATGTCCATTTTATTTATAAAGGAACTCCATCAACACAGTTTCATCATGCAATTTATCTTTTGTTCTACATGAAAATTGTTAGAGGGTCAATCTCCATAGAAAAAAAATATGAAGGTAATTTAAAACACTTAAAACTCTTTCCACACTTCCCTTATTTATTATCTTCAGAGCTGTTTTTCTTTAAAAGAAAAAAAAAACCTTCTGTTTTACCAAAAGCTCAGCGAAACTGCATCCTCTTAAGATGTTATTACACTCAGCAGCAGACACTTGACCGTTGAATCTCAGGATTGAAACTCTATATGCATCACCTCAGTTTGCATGTTGTTGTGGTGGTGGACTGCAGGTGGGAACGCTTACGTCTGTGATAGCACAGTCATTTGAGTGTGTGCGTATAGGACTGAGTGTTCATCTGTGTGTGCGTGGGTGTGTAATCCTACAAGCGGATGCAATTTGCATCTCCTATCTCACAGGCCTTAGAGTGTGCTCAGGTATTTGCATGTTAATCTCATTTCCATGGTTACGGGAGGAAAGAGAGCACCAACGCAGCAGCAGATGACAGGAAGAAAATTCAGACGAAAACAGACTGAAAGGAGAAACAGGCCAAAACTCAAGCTGCAGGAGACAGACTGACAGCAGTTAGGGTGCGTTCATGTGAGGAAATTAGTGTTGTGGGTGAATCTTGATTACCGAAGATTACAGAAGCAGAATGTGGCAGCAAAGTTTACAAGACAAAAACAATGGAAGCAGAAGATGCTTGTTTCCATGGCAAAATCTTACTGTTTACTGAATATCCTGGTTTTTTGTTAGACGTGGCAAAAATAAAAATATCTCGACTGTTAGATAACACAGAACAGAATGATCTGCGTTTATTTTTGTGTCAGCTCTCGAAGAATATTCTCCATTAGAGACTGCATCTCCGGGTCACTTGCAAAAACAACAAAATAAATTATCATAATAAAAAATAACTCGTTACAAACTGATGTAGGTAAACAAACTCTTTATTTACATCAAATAAAAGAAGCAGTAAAGAGATTTTTTTATGACTAAATTTCAGATTTTCTGTTTTTGGAGTAAAAATATAGCCTAAATAAATTCATCGTCACTTTTTTAGGAAATAAAGAGGAGGTAGAAAAGGAAGTCGCAGAAGGATGAAAGATGATGAAAGATTTCTTACTCCTGCACATGTAACATATTAATACAAACCCCAAACAATATCTCCAGCAGACGGGATGGTGGTGCTGCCGTAGCAACAAGGGAGAGGTGTGGGAGGGCGGAGACAGAAGGGAGATGGGGGGCTGTGAGGGGACTGACCGGAAAGAGGCTGATGCTGATGTCATCTTCATCCCTCCTCCTCCTCCTCCTGCAGCTCTTTCATGTCCATCCATTTATCCCTTCACATCACATCTCTAGTCTGCATGCCGTCATCCGTCAATACAGTGGACGAGAGGGAGGGGAGGGGGTAAACCTCTCTTTTTCTCTTTATTTACTCCATTTTCATCCCTCAATCTCTGAGAGAAAAGCTATGACACAGTAATAAGTGCAACAGAAAACCAAGAAACTATACTTTTGATTCTTGTTGCGATAGAGATACATTTCAATGAAACATAAAACAGCAAGGACAAATACATCACATGCAAACACTCTACTCCAACATGTCCTACATACCAAGATGCTTTTACCACAAGATGACAGCAGTAAAGAACAACTTACAGCTTCCAGCACATCATCCATCACAGACTGACTTCGTCTGTCCTTGAGGAAGACATGAAACCCAATTTGTTCTCATCAACTCAGCTGTAGGGACGAGTTAGCTTAGCTTAAACTGAGAGGTGCAGAGATAGGTTTTTACTAAAACCCTGTATCTATATTTTAAAAGGCTACATCACGCTAGAAATGTTGATCATTATATTTCTGTCATCTGCAAGTGAACAGGTCATGCAACTGATCAGTTGAGTGTTTGAACATGTTTGAAAAATCAGGAAAAAAAAAAAAGTTTTTAAACGGCAAAATACAGTCAAATATAAATAAACATGTACTTGTATCACCATGTGAGCTTTATGTGTGTACACACACCAAATCTGTCCCTCTGTCTAATCCTATAATCCACTGGTTAAGCTCTGACTGACTAACTGCTACGATTTCATGAATGAGTTTGTGGTTTTTCATGTTTATGTTTACCTTCAATCAGACACAGAGACTGTATGTGTGTGAGTGAAAGCAACTTTTTAAATGAAAGATAAACCTGAAGGAACAAAAAAAGGATGTAAGAATTTACATGTGATAACTAGATAAATAATATATAATCTAGTTGTTATAGAAAGAGGGCAGTGGAGAGAGAGAGAGGAAGGATGAGTTAAGCAGCGGAAGTGGGCGTAAAGTGGCATGGTGGGGGCTGTTACTCTGGTTCTGATCTATAATTTCCTCTCACAGACATGTTTATGCTTCCACAGCACGAAGATGAGTTTTTGCGGCTGGCATGTGGTTTCACCTTTCTATAAGGATGATAAAATCTTCATAATAAGAGTTTCCTGTTCCTTTAGTGTTTAGAAAAAAAAAAAGAGTACATTTGTCTGTTGTTTTCTATGCTGATCACATGCATCAGTCTGTCTAAGACAAACAAACATCTGTCCCATGCCATTAATGGTCATTTTAGATGTTTTTAAGTTTTGTTTTAATTATTTTTGATAATCCCTGTTTTAGAGGGAGGATTTCTAAACCATTGTGATCACATTCTTAGGTCACGTCTTTTTAAACATCAGCATATTTGTGTCTTTATTTTTACTCTATGGAGATTGCTTTGTTTCATGGAAGCCTTCATAACAGACTTTTATTCTGAAACTCTTCAGGCTTGTTTTTGAGTTAGTGTAGTGTTTGTCCAGCGCTGTGACGGTGGGTTAATAAGTAATTTGCCTGAAAGGTCACTAAGTACTAATAAGGATTTCAATGCAGTTTAAAGAACAGGTGAAAACACATGTTCACACGCAAAATCCTTCTACTGAGTTGCTTCTTGATCTGGTTTAATTTTTTTAACCAGCTGCCTCTAAATCTGCAGAAACTTTCAGTACACTATTGTTTGTCCATAAACAAACATTTTATTTTAAGCTTTCACCTGACTAACTTCCTCTTTAGTCTGGATTGCAAATATTTTGGCTTCTGTTGAGAATCGACTTCAGTTTCTGGTGATTGATGTTTATTATTTTGAAGTTTATGGACAAAGTTTAGTAAATGTACTTCAGAAAAAGGCAGAGACATACAGTAAGACACAGCGATGATAGAAACTCAGATTAAAGACAGAAGAAAGTAATTCTAAAAGATATAATGAAGTGTTTTTCTTTTATAAAACACACACACACACACACATAAAAAAAACATTTCTCCTTCATTCAAATCTTTTTACATTATTTGAATATTCAAAGCAGTTCAGCATGAACCTGTGAGCTCATATCCAAAAACATTTTACCAAAACATTTGTTATTCTGGATCATGTGCGCAAACATTGCTGTGAATCTGCAGGTGTTATGTAAAAACAAATATTGTTTTAGTTACAAAGAACAAAAAGTTTATGATCATAACCAGAAGGAAGCCAGAGTTTTAGTGCCTTCCTGTTATAAATACTCTCTTGTAAATTGGGCGTAATTCCAGAGTGCTGTAGCTGGATAATATCATGCTGGTGCCAAGGAGTTAGCTACTATGTTAAAGAAAAGTTAGAATGTAAGAGGTCCTGATTAAAAATAATAAAAGTTCCATGCACCCAAAACATCTAGCTTCCTTTAAAATGTTTTGACATTGAGTCTTAACATTCCTAACACTCTTTTTTCTTTTGATTTCTTGAGTCGATGTAAAAAAGAAAAGGCATGTGATTTTTTTCTAATTCTCAAAAAGTCCAGCAAGTCTAATTCTGTTCAAAATGTCCTTATTTCTGATTTATAAAACCTAAGTCAATAAATCAGGACAAAATCCAACAAAAGTCGATTGTATTAAAACAATAACTCAAAATTAAAAGGGATTGAGTTTAAAGTAAAAAAAAAAAAAAAAAAAGCCTGTGCAACGTAACAACTCTTAATATTCTCTATCTAAACATTGATCTGTTTTAACTGTCTCATGTTTTGGGGATGAACAGGTGAATGAATGAAAACTGACTTTCTGTAGGGAAAATATTGGCAGGACTGAAATCAAACTGTGTGTGTTTGGTGACGTATAGCAGAGTGAACCGGACAGACATCGGGATTAAAACAAGAAACAAATTACACTGAACTCCCTCTCCATCTTTACACACAATCTCTCTCTCTCTCTCTCACACACACACATGCACACACACAAAGTTACATGTTTTTTCAATGTTTTGTTTTTTTCCTGAACCCCAAAGTTATGAATAAATGTTGTAAATCCAGACCGCCAAATGCACAGAAACAACCTGGAAGAGGTGCAGCCAACCCGACACACATGCTGACGTCGTCAGTCTGTCTTGTTTTTCTTTGAGAGACTATGACAGAGTCAGAAAGTGCTGTTACTAAGGCAACAAGCAGGGCAAATGTAAGCTATGGATGACAGAAGTACAAACATGCACACTCATACAGTCTGAGGTAAATGCTCATACAGAATAAGGTTTTAAATACCAGCAGAAAAGAATGAATAAATCTTATTAGAGGTTAAACTGAGTAACTAAGATAAAATGAACATCTGCATGAGAAACCCCACTTGCTTTATGCAAGACAACAGTGTAGTAAAACCAAGTACCATCTGTGGTTATAAACTTTGTATTCAGCACTTTGAGCAGCAGCTTGAAGTCTGATTTGTTTGGGGGAAATACTGTCTCCTTCTTTTGGGCAGTGATGCTGTAAATATTTGAAGTTTAATCTCTTTTTTAAAGCACAACTCCCTCAAAGTTTGACCTTTCAGACACATTAGGATCCTGATTTTACCAGGAACACGACAGCATCCGGATTTTTTTTTCAGCTATTCTGTTGTAGATTTGTTGTTATGCTTGGGATGCCTGACCCAGTTTCCACCAAGCTTTAACTGACAGACAGATGGTCTCATATTTGACTCTAAAATACTTTAAAATAAGGACGGGCACTGTGTTTTATGAGCACAACATCTCCAGTTTGGCCTCGTCTGTCCAAATCTGACTGTTTTGAACATTTTGTCTTTTGTTCAGATGCAACTTTACACACCTAATATCACGCTGCCATGTTCTTTTTTATGACAAGGGGCTCTCTTACAACTTTTTAAACAATTGTTTTCCTGTTAGCACTACGGATAACTTTACGTTCATCATGCCAATCAAACCATGCAGAGAAGACACAGTTCTTGTGTTTTTATGCAATTAATCCTCCTTACAAATACTCTGAGCATTGTATGACCTATAGGAGGAACCTTCTGGCCCATCTGTTCTAAAAGTCTCAGATGTTTCCACCTGTAAAAAAATGCTCTGATTTTATCTTAATGGACTTCAACTTGCTTTACAGTGGCTTCATGATCCATCCAACACTGATGTTTGGCATCAGTTGTTTCTTGTCACAGATTTCCTCCTTTGGATTGTGTTAACGCACACCAGAATTCTCCGAGTGGCTGACTGTTATGCAAATAATTCGACATTTTTTTAAATTCCTGATATGGAAAGCCTTGAAACTGAACAAGAGAGTAGATTTCCATTTCCTGGTAGTATGTAAACACAAAAACAAACTAAAATATTTTAAAGCATGTGTCTTTAAAAAAAAAACTGAAACATGAAAGGTCACGATGGGAGACACGAACAGAGGAGGGCGGGTGGCAGGAGACAGGAAATGAACAGAGAAGGAATGAGAGGAAGGAGGAAGTGTTGTGTCTTTGTTAATGTGACAATGTCACATTAAAGTGATTGAATTTCCTTTGAGTGACTGTGTCTGTTTGTGTTTGCATATGACCGTCAATTGCCCAATTGCTCGACAGCCAACATGACTGGAGTTGCACAACACACAGTTGAAACACATCCCCCTCATTTCCCTGCGAGGCTGCTGGAAACACACAGAATCTTCAGTCTACAAGTGTTATCATAATTTACCATCATGCTGCACAACTGAATCATGCTGCGTGTTGTAACATTTCATAAGTTCTTGTTTCATACTCACTTCCTGTTCAAAAAAATGACTCAGTTGTAATCTATGCACATAGAAGTAAATGTTGGTTGATTATTAGTGAAAACTAGAGACACAGAGAACCAGATTTTTTAACTCTTATCACCTTTTCCTTTGTGTGTTGTGATGTTGCCATCTCACTGCCTCTTCACAGTGTGGGCGGACACGGTAACACTCCAAGATTTACAGAATACTGTTCACAGTAGCAGTACCTCCATAAATGTTGACATTTTTTGAGTTTTTTTTATCCTTGTCCAGGTGTGACCCAATGACAGCTGGAGATAGACACCAGCTCCCCACGACCCTGAACAGGAATAGCAGCATCTGTAAAACTTGAACATTTTAGATTGGAACATTCAGATCTGCTGGAAGTTTACTGATAAAAATCACAGAAACAGTAAAAATACTGCGCGTTTGGAGGCGAGAGCTACACAGTCCTGGTTCTGATCCAAGCACTTTATTTTTGTTCCTGTAAATCAATGATTCAACACACGTTCCCTTTGGAAGAACCCACGATGGTGTATGGCACATCTTCACCTACACCTTGAATCATCGCTTCGAAAAACTGTTTATGGGGAGGTCAGTAACATACAGAGGCCGCACAGCAGTCAACATGTCCACGTTTATATTCTGGAAACACACAAGAAAACCAACATGGTTATTATCATGGAAAGCAGACATAGTTAATCTTAGGGCCAACAAGCTACAGACAACCAGGCTGTGCACTGACGGATCCCAGAGTTTGGGGTACGACTGGAACCTGCAGGACACTAGAAGTCCTTGGCTGCATTAGCTTCATTTGAGACTCAGGTTATTTTATTAAATGTTAAATGTTATAAACAGTTTTCAAACTGATAAAAACATTGTTAATGTTCTCTCTCCTTTTTTTTGCAACAGAAAAAAATTAATACATGATTACTTATCAGATTTAAGGGGGTTGAGCAACATTTATTCAACCTCTCAGCTAATCTCATCACTTTGTGCCTGATATATTGTGATATTTAGCTTTTTTCAAGCACTCTAGATTATCCACTTTGACTTTGTCATGGATACTAATTGTCTGTTTTTGCTGGGAGCCATTCTGCGCATGCCCTTTGCTCTGAGAGACTATTCATATACCTGCTCTTTTGGTCAGGGTGAACTTTTGGGCAGTATATGAGGACTCTTACTGACAAGATGTTATATAACTTTGAGGGCAGGCCTGATTACTGTGACCATAGACCTTACCTTATTGGTTAAAGACTATCTCTGTTTATATTTTCCATTCACTAAGGTATTTATTGTTGTTTTCTTTATTTAGTTGCATCGCCAACGATTGGAACCACTGAGACCTTTAAATAAAAAAATTACAGCTGATCACAGTCCAACTCCTACACAGTGCATCCATAGAAACTAAAAATATTTGTTCTTTCTGTTTTTTCATGTACTTGTATGTTACAATAGAAAGCATTTATATATATTTGTGGCAACTGCAAAAACAGCAGACACGATACTCTCCTGTTGGCAAACAACATAAGAAGACAAGTACACCGTGTACATGTGAACAATCCCAGCCTGTAATGCAAGTTTGAGGTCTTACAGGTATTGATAGAGGTATTTTTTTTGCTTTTCAGTTAAAATTATTTTTTTAATATTTTTAAATTTAAAGAGAATATCTTATCTTAATCAAATGCTGCACAAAAACTACATCTATTTTTTCTTAATAATTCAGATTTTGCCACATTTCAGAAGGAACTTTAATGCACAAGTCATGTAATAGAATATAAAACCTCCAACAGTATATTCCGAGTATAAATATTAGGATTCAGAAAAAAAAAAAAATCAATAACAAACCTTGAAACTGTGATTCTAAATGTTTGTTTTAATTCTTATTTCACCTGAAATATTTGTCATTTCTTTTCGTTCCCTTAAGGTTACATCCAGCAATGAAAGACAGAATGTTTGAAAAGCGTCTTGGTCTTTTAATTTGAGTTTTGTGAGCAAGTCTAAAGCTATAAAAGTAACAGGCCTGCTATTGTAGTCCTTGTATCACAGTGTGTTTGGCAGGCAGCTTTCCTAACAGCTGACAACAAACATGTTTTTCACAGTATTCTAACACCAAACAAACTGCACAGATTGGATGAAGTGCGGTTGGATGGTACTCTCAGCAGAAATATGGGCTTAAAGTTAGTTTGGTGCCTTTTAGTTTTGATCATTTTTTTCTTACCATGAACTTTAAAAATGTTTCAGAGTGAGTTGTGTTCAGGGTAACAGATAAAAAATATAGATTCAATTCTTTTGGGAAAAAAAAGAAACCTGATTTTAGAAAACTGCTTATTTGAACATTTTTCTTTGCAAAGATTTTTAAAAATGAGAAAAAAAAAACATGAAAAAAATACTATGTCCACACCACTACACACAATACTACCCAAAAGGTAAAATATCTCAGTTTCATCATTCAGTATGTTGTTTATGTTCCACTGAATTAAATCTGTTTTTTTTTAAGGTTTACAAATCAATGTATCATTGAGTTTACACAGTTTATTTTTATGTGTTTTATGTCTTTCAACATCTAAAATAATTTTACTTTTATTCTTCCAGTTTTGGGTTATAACAGTTAAAATTTGAAAAACACCAAGTCTATGCTAATTGCATGCATTTTTCACAACCTATGCCAAAATGAGTTCACTTTTGTTTTTCATTTCTATTTCTTCATCTTCATCCTAAAATAATTCACCTCCTCTTCCTCCTCTCAGGCATCTGAGACAGAGCATCACCCCCACAGCTCAAATCAGGTCAAGTGTTCTGTCATGTATGAATGACTTGTGTCCAAAGAGACAGAGCTTCATCTGAGGGGGATGACATTGTTTCAATAGAAAACATAAAGGCCAGTGAGTGAGACAGATAGTTTGAAGAGGAAGGTTTTTTATTCAATAGCACTCGCAGCCACTTCTTTGACTCCCCCGTTTCACCTCCATCCCTCCCACTCTCCCTCTGAAATCCCAACTGCAACATTACAGAACAACACTTGTGTTAAAGTTTGAACTGATCATGAGAGTCACAAGTGGATGACGGCTAGTCCTGAAATAGTCTTCATACGTGGTTATCTGTTGGATTATTTCAGTGTCAGAGGCAGTTGAATCAGGATGGAGTTTTTAAGAGGGCTAAAAGTAGCTGCTGCATTTGATTAATGTAATGAATGAGTTACTCAGCTTTATTTTTAGTGGGAGTGTTTTATGTAATGTGTCCTGAAACAATAACATCGTCTTTAAAAAAAATAGGAATAGCAGGAAAAAAAGGAGGCAAGAGAAAGATTTAGGATCAAGACTCATTCCCTCTGGATTTTTATAAACAACTTTTTAAAATTTGTGTAACAGTGTCACGAGTTAATGTGTTATACCTCCAACATATTTTACAATCTGCTTTCCATGGAAAAGTTTGGTGCTTTAGATGAATCCAACTCTGTCAAAAGCATTCTATTTTTTTGTTTGATTTTTTTTATATTAATTCTGATGTTTATTAAATGAAAGCAGTGGTTCCAAAAGCTGGTTTTGGGACTTGTGGGTCATAAAACACAAAGTATGAGATCTTTAGATGATGACAAAACATCAGTTTATGCTTGTCATGACCATATTGTTTACTATAATTGCAACAGTAGAAAAAAAATATATAAAAATGGACAAATATGTTGATTGTTAGTTTTTATTAAAGTGGCTTATTTACAATATTTGTACAACTTAACCACTAGCAATTCTCCGCAGATTGATTCTAAGCTAAAACGTATTTTGAAAAATGTTCATGTCACAGCAGACAGTGCCTCAAATGTTTAGTGTCTTTTGGTTGAGATCTGGGAAACGGTTGACTGCAGAATGTATTTATTATTTATTCATTAGGATGTTGATGTGACGCTTGAGCTGCTTTAACTTGTCAAAATAAGGATTTTGTTCTGTGAGAGACACAGTCAGAAATCTGAATCTAAAATTTTAAACTAATAACCTAAAAACTATAACTTTTCACCAGACAGAGCCTTAATCAGAAAAATTCTGGAAACAAATATTACACTATCTGAAAGCTTTTTCTAACAGTTTTTAGTAATGTCAGCCAAGAATGGGACTTCTACTCCTCAACATGTTACTGAAAGTTCATTGATATTCTATGAGGCTGAGAAACCACAGACCTAGTTACAGTGTAACCAGGAACTCACTGACCTCGCTCAACTTCAGTAACACACACGTATATGGGGAGATACGGTCCCACTTGTTGGCCTTAATGATAGTGTAGTTATATTGGTTGGAGTGATCCCGAGGGCTCCCCGGTGAATCTAAGCAGCAGCACAGGGCTCAGCAGCTGAGGGAAGATAAATGAGACAATTAAACAGCGCTTGATGGCACCTTAGTGACTAATGGCTTCCTCTTCCTGCCTGTCTGAACACAGACAAACACAATGGTAAGCAGCAAAGTGAGGCCTTTGTCCCCTGAGAATATGTTCTGTTTATTTCCTAAAACTTGCACTTTAAGAAGACAAACAATTCCAGACATCCGAACAAATAAAATATTTCAGGAAACAAAGTCCATGTTTTGCAATTGCACATTATTTTTTCTGTTGTGTCATCAGCACTTGAGCTGAATCAACACATTTTCATGAATGTTTAGCTGCATTTTCTCTCATTGCTCATAGCAGAAACAGCTGGAGTCTGTTGGGTCTCTCCAGGACCTTTGAAAAGTATGTCCGCTGCCATTTCTGCATTATTTACTAAAATGTATTTAGTTTATTGAAATATGAGAATTTGCCCAGAGATTATAAACAGTCAGGAAAATATTCTGAGATTCTGGATTTTGAAAATGTGAACTTGAAAATTTGTTTTACATTCTCTGTTCTTCATTTGAGGTCTTAAGAATTCTGAGTTTTGGTGAACAGACGGATGTGCTGCATTTACTTGTTAAGTTGCAGTTAAAAGGTGTCCTTCATTTACTTCCTGTTAGATACACTGTAACAACCCATCAGTCCATTGTCAGTGGACAGATAGAACAGTCATGTGGTAATTAGCTTTGCTCATTAAAAACTGACCTCAGGCTTTGTTTTGCCATCTGGCCACAGTGTCCTGCCTTCTGTTACAGGCATGTTTTCCCTTTTCTTACCATCCTGGATGGAAAATGACCCTAAATACAGTTTTTTTTTCTTATCTTCTGATTTATAATTACTGATCTGCATTTTAATGAATCAGCATGTAGTTGCACTCTATCCTTGTACAACAATCAGCCCTTAGTTGTAACTCAGCTCCCTGTGAATAGGATTTTGTCTCATGCATTCAGTACTAGAAACCTCCTACACACCAAACATGTGCATGACAAACATTGTGCATTGCACTGAGGCATACTTCACCTCCAAACTGCTTCTACATAATCTTCATTTTTTTATTTTCTACATTTTCTACAGGACAAAAAACCCCATTTATGGTTGACACATTCCTTAAATTCACTCAACATTGTGTTCAATATCTCTTTGTTTGGGAGTATGAGAATTCTGACTTATAAATGAAGTTTAATATGTGAAGAATGGGATCACGACAAGCCTGGAATGCAATTCATATGCAGGCGAAACCATCTGGAGACTTGATGATCTTGGTTGATTTTATTAGCACAACACACAATCTAAGGGTTAGTGACATTTCTGTTAAATGTAAATGGAAAAATATTCCGTTTACGTTATTATATAAAAATCAGTGAATGACGTGCAGCTAAGCTGATAATGGATTTTCTGGTTCTCAGAAACTCAGTGTTTTAAATGACACCAGAAGGTAAAAGCAAGACAAAAAGACAGAAAAATCAAATGAGATGAAATAAAAGCTTAAACAAATAAAACATAGCCATGTGTCTTTATGTATAAGAAGATTCAGGGTGAGTCACTTTTGCCTGTCGCAAACTGTTGCAAATGGGAGCATCAGCTTACGGACAAGCGCAGAGTGAGCAGTGAGTCATACCAGTTTGCTCACAAGAACCTCATTTTCTGCCAGATCCTGTGTGATGTATGTCTGGGAGTGTGTGTGCAAGAGACAGAAAAACATTGACATCTCAGAGGATGTGCATGGCTGCATTGTCTCTTCTGAATGGATTGTTGAGTGTGTGTGTGTGTGTGTGTGTGTGTGTGTGTGTGTGTGTGGGTTTGTATTTCTGACCTCCTGGGGACCCGTTTCCTGACTTTTACTATCTTTCTGGGGTCCGAGGGTTCTTGTGGGGACCGAAGCCTGGTCCCCATGGGGGGGACTCCCCTTTTTAGGGTTAGGGGTTAGGTTTATAGGTATGGTGTGAATAGAGTTTTAGTTAGTCTTAGGGTTAGTTATAGATCAGTAATGGTTAAGGTTAGGAAAAGGGTTTGGGTTAGTTATAAATCTAGTTACTAAAATCAATGGAAGTCAATGGACGGTCCCCATAAGGATACCAAAACACACTTGTGTGTGTGTGTGTGTGTGTGTGTGGGTTTGTATTTCTGACCTCCTGGGGACCCGTTTCCTGACTTTTACTATCTTTCTGGGGTCCGAGGGTTCTTGTGGGGACCGAAGCCTGGTCCCCATGGGGGGGACTCCCCTTTTTAGGGTTAGGGGTTAGGTTTATAGGTATGGTGTGAATAGAGTTTTAGTTAGTCTTAGGGTTAGTTATAGATCAGTAATGGTTAAGGTTAGGAAAAGGGTTTGGGTTAGTTATAAATCTAGTTACTAAAATCAATGGAAGTCAATGGACGGTCCCCATAAGGATACCAAAACACACTTGTGTGTGTGTGTGTGTGTGTGTGTGTGTGTGTATGTGTGTGGGCAGAGCAGCAGAAAGATCATATGCAGATATTTGTAGAACAAACAGAATACACACGTATACCTGATTATGAAAACCGAAGACAGCAAAAAAATAAAACAGTTTTATTTCACAGAGTATGAAGAAACATTGATTAGAAACTTTGAAACATTGCAAATAAATTTGGTTTCTTACAGCAAAAATATTAAGGCATACGTGATGACTCATGACTTGAACAGAACTGAGTGTTAGAAGTAAAATATTACAGCAAATTTTTGACCAACAGAACAACAAAGTTAAAAAAACCTCTCATGACCACACAGTGTAAATTGATGCTCTGTATCCCAAAAATATCTTCACAAAAGAAAAACTGATATTTAGATTTAAAGAAGATTCACCAACGAAATAATAAAAAAGATTGTTGTTACATCCTTTTTTGGGGTCTTTGTCTTAATATATAATACTAATATATCGCAGAAAAACTTTGTGCTGAAACTTACAAAAAATACAATTAATTTGGATATTTAAAAACTTAATACAAACTCCTAAAATGTCAAACATTTTTTGCACACAAATCTGGACAAAAGGCAAAAATAAATGAAAACTAAATGTTTGTAACATATTACACAATATGTGGTGTCCAACTACACAGGATGAAATTTGTTATAAGACATTTGTCACTGTTGCGGACCCAAACATGTCATGGTAAAGGTTTACATACAAATTTAATAAAATTCAGACACATTTTTAATGCCTGATGGCATCATTTCCACCACATTCAAACGGTGTGCCAAACAAATGCTTTCAAAAATAAACCCAGATAGATTGTGTATATGTGTTGGTGTGAGACTTGCATACTAAAAGGAAGCTAGTCAGAGTCGGCATGACGAACTGTTGCTAAGCAGTGGTGGTTGCTAGGGAGGTGGAGGGGAGGAAATGGGATACAGGTTTGCAGTGAGTGATGGAATCTGAGGGTTTACCTGTGTTTGCACGTGAGCATATGACGTGTGATCCCCTGGATGTAATGCTATGAATACTGATGCTCCTGGAACGTTTGTTTCAGACATCAACCATTATGAGAAGAAAAAAAAACATGTTTTATCTTGAACTGAAATCAAATCAATCCTTATCATCTCAAAGACAGGTGTCTTTATGTAGATCTGGTGATTGTTTTTTTGATCTAGAAAGTTATTTATTAAAAATGACAGAAGAACTGTATTTGTCTCAAAGCGTTGGTTTCAATAATGAAAGAGTTGCTTGTTTTACCTGTTTTCTCTCACAGTAATATAAAGTGAAGCTGCAGAGAAACAAACATGGCGAAACCAGCGCCCTCCTTGGCTTTCCCCAGAATAAAAACAGAGTTATAAACCGGGGGGGCTGGGCTGGGCTGGGGGGAGGGCAACCTCACAGTTTTGTGGTTTCCCTCCTCAAGTCTTCAAGAAATTCTGCAGCATCCCCGATATGCTCGTTGAACAAAAACAGATTTGAATCCTTTGCAGGTTTGTTCTGAAACATTCAGTGTTAAAGCTGTCAGAGACGGTCTGATCCAGTCAGGTGAAGGACGCGATGAAAAGAACGACAGGACAAGCTACAGTCAGCCATTTGCTGTCAAGGTCTTACAATGAAGACTCCAAATAGCAATCTTACTTCATTTAAAAACACTCAGTTGCTTTCTGGCAGTATAAAAATAAAAACACTGCTGAATGATTGTGTTTTATTTTTAGGATCTTTGCTGCAGAGCTAAAAGAAATGTGAGAGAACTTGAGCATTTGACAGAACTAAACGAGTCTGCAGCTTGCTGAGCTGCAGCTCAATTAAGTTAGTTTGTGTTCCTTTCCAGGTCTAAAATAGCTAAAAAGTATCACCTTTTAGCAGCCACATTTTAATGGGACATCAGGTTCTTTAAACTTTACTGGCAAATCCAAACTGAAAATTAAAAAATATATAAATATATACATTTCACTTGAATAATATTTGTCAGTGATTCACCAGACAGATTGTTATGAGTCTTCTCTTCCTTTCCTTCCTCTCTTCTCTCTTCAAATCACAATAGTTAATGATGTCATAGCCAACAATTCTTATTGGCTCATCCTGCAGCCTCCAAACTGCCCTATCACATTCACCGACACACGTTAACCCCCCTTCACTGTATGAATGAGGATTTTCCTGATGTGTGGGGGGGGGGAGCAGGATGAATGAATGGGGAAGAGTGAAGGGAGGAGGGAAGTGAGAGGACTGAGGGAGGATGCTGAGGATGGGGGTGGGGAAGAAGAAGCACAGGGGAAACGATGAAGGAGGCAGATGAGTCACATCTCTGACCTAAATCCCTACGGTCTACTTTTTACTCCGGATATTTTCCTTCTCTGTACGTTTATGGAAAATACCCATCGTGGTTAAAGCCACTCAAGTGGATCTTAAAGATATAGTTTTATCTTTTACCAATAACAGAGCAGAATACACATTTAGAAATATAATAAAATAAATGTTTTTAGAAACTGCAATGTAGAAACTGGTTTTAAACATCTTCTTATAAAAATGCAGAGAAATGCAATAACATTTAAAAATAAATGTAAGATTTTAACACAATTTAAACTTTAATATTGACCCCATCCAAGAAAAATATACTTTAGACCTTCCAAATGTAAACTTTAATGTCTTTTTCTATCTTGCTGCTCTCTGATTGAGCTTCAGCTGTGCGTCTAATCTACATCACTTCTTCACACATCTTTACAGACACTTGTTCCTGCTGTAGCTCAATATATTTAGAGTTTATCGAAGGAAAATACAAGTATCTAAAACCAAGTTTGAGACTTGGTATTGGCAAATAATGACTCAGATTAGAATGAAAAATAAAAATAAAAACATATCTGCGTGTGTGCGCGCGCGTCTGCGTGTAGGGTTGAGTCATTTCTTGGAGATGATTCTGAACAGCTTGCGATAACACCCACAAGCACATTGCTGCTTTTGATCTGAAATAATCTACCACAAGTCTACCAAATATTTTCTACCTTTTTAAGTAAAAGAACATCCTCAACTTGCATTACTGTTCAGATAAGCCTCATCCATTTAATCATTTATAGTCTTGACCTGCTACATCTTGTTATTGAGATGTCTTATTATTCTATTTATGAAGCGTCACAAAAAATCCCAAGTTGGAAGCAGAAGTACAACCTCCCATGAAGGAAGTTGTTTTTAAGGTGGCGTAAACAACCTGAACACACATGCACACACGCCTTGTTCCCGATGGAATCCTGCCTCTAGGAAAACAAACATCATCATACTTTTAAAATACATATCTCTTTCTTGTGCCTGCGCGTTTTGTGCAGCCGTGTATTTCGTGGCCATGGTGCGTGTCGTCACGGATACTGAGAAGTGGATACAATATGTCCACCTCTCTCCTTGTGCATCTAATAAACAACAATACGTAGACTCGCATGCACATGCAGAGCCAGGCGTTTCCTCACTCCCATGAGCTGTGCTCTATTTACCGGACGACTTGGGAACAGTTCGCTTCTCTGTTATGGTTTTTCCAGTGTGCGTGTTAGTGTTTTGGTGTTTGTGGGAGGATGAGGAGATTAGTTGCACAGAACTGTTCTGACAACAGTCACAATTAGTAAAGCTGAGGCTGCCAGCCACAGCTGGAAAACTGTGAGTATATTTCCAGAGCATCTCACATAGTATTAAATAAAAGAGTTGTATTTAGATAGAAAACAAAACAATAAAATGGTAGACGATAAACTTGAATGTCGCTGGATGCTGCTGATCAATTGTGTAGCATCTAAAATATCCTTAGAATAATAATGTGCTGGTTTATTTCACCGCATCAGTGAAACCCTGCTGATTCAGGTCATCTCTTGCCTCTTGTGTCTAATGCATCCTGTCTTCCTGAAACCTGAGCTCAGATTAAAGGAAAACAGGAAGCATTAGAGAGTCTGGAAGCTGTTCGTCAGATGGTTCGAGTGTGAGAGAAAGAAGACTATCAGTGTTGTATCTTTATAATGATTTAATGTACTGCAGGTCCATCCTGAAACCGTCGGATGTGTAGTACAGTGTAGTCTTAGACACACAGGAGGAACGCCATTAAGTCAAACATTAGGATAATGTGAAATATGATGAATGGAAGGGAAATCAAGATGAGAGGTATTATCTGGTTTTCAGTTAAAGTGCAGTCAGCCGACAGAATAAATCAAATACAAAAGAGTCAGATTATCTGTTAAAAATGACTGATTCAGAAGAAATTATTGGAGATTAGATTACCCTGTTAATTATATTTTGTATCTTAACTGAATGTGTATGTTTTTCTTTATATTTGCAACATTTTGTCTGCATATAAATTATTCTTTCTGCTACAAAAGGAACAATTGTCGTCTCAGAAGACGCTGCGCAAAAGCTTTCAGAAATGCCTGGTTTTCAATTCTCCAAGATTTGAACAAATTTCTATGACACACATTTCCTTGATTCTAACAAACGTCAGTGTAAACGGTACAAATACACAAATTTAGATTTAATAAATTAGCTAGAGAAGAATAAAAGCTTTCAAAGAAAAAGCTCTAAGAAATTGTTTTGAAAGAGGTTTAGTAAGAGAAATAGATTTAAACTGTAATGCAGTTATTATATCATATGCTAAAAAGTTACATGTAAACTGCAAATGTTCATCAACGCATAGAATGAGGTGTTGGAAGTGATCAGCACTCTGCATTTCATGCATCTCTTAACAATATACACAAACTATTTCTTTACATTTCAATGTCTTAAACTGATGTTTTTTGTTTGTTTTTTATGTTAAAACAAATCTGTTTTGAAGAAAGTTTAAATGAACATGAAATTACTATTTACAGACAGATGTCTGATAAAAGAACATCTTCTGTTCAGAGACTCCAACTGACTCTTTTCATTAGAAATCTTGAACCCAGCGTTATGCAAACAACATAAAATCTACCTTATAAATTTCAGTTGAAACCAGATAAATGTTAATATTTTAGAAAATACATCCATGTCAAAGGATTCACAAGAGACCTGCTCCACAATCTGCTGCAGTTGCTGAGCCTTTTTTAAAAACTCTGATTGGTTTCCAGCTCATTTATCTGAGGGCAGTGTGGGCGTTTGGCTGATGGGATGTTCACTTGCCTCTTTCACCATTTGCTTCCTAACACATACACGTTTCCATTCCATATGAACCATATATGTACATATACAAGTAAATATAAATGTGGTGATTTAGTGATTTGTAGGTGGGATCGTTACATAACCAGACTGCAGTCATTAAATTAAAGAACCAGGTGGCACAGAGATGAGCCTGGAAACCATCCCGGTCTGGAGAAATAACTGACAGATGGAGAACCAAAGATGGAGGCCGAAAGAAGAAAGGTGAAACAGATTGGATAATAAAGAAAATCCTGGTGAAGATGAAGTAAAAGGACACAAAGATACTCATGGCCTGAGCTATCTTTATCAATCCTGAGGGAAATCACTAGTTTGACCATCATTTAAGAAGGAATTCAATTAAAACTGAGCAGCTAACATTTTTACCTGCAATTGTTTTCCACGAATGATAATAAGTTAATACAACACATAAATTACAAAAATATACAATTTATAAAGGCTAAATTTTTTTAGGTTATTAATGAAAACAGCTTTAGTCTTGCAGGACTGATAGGAAAGATCATTTAGCATTTGGCCAAATCTAAAGTCTAATTCAAATGTTTTTTTTACATTTAATGTGGCATATTTGGAGAGGTTTATTTTAATGAAGGAATTTTCTGGATTTTTGCATCACGTTGCGCAAAGGGAACTGCGATTCCTCTGACTCATTCTTTAACCTCTGTCCTTGTCTGCAAGAAGCACACATGCACACAGAGTCACACATGAAGCACAGAGGGAATCCCCATTGGTAAAAATAGCCTGTTACCATGGCAGCAGCTACCTGTCTGTTCATTCAGAAATTTCCTTTCTCAGCTCAGTGCTCGGCTAAAACAGCAACGATTTCTGAATTGAAACAGCATTTATACAAAAAAATGAAAGACTATATTTATGTGCTAATAACCAAGGAACACACAAGGTTAGTAAATACTTGACACATAAACCAATCTACTGTATATTTCTTTAATATTTTATTTTAGAAAAATTCTGTTTAGTTAATTTAAATTTGTTAAAACTTATTGTTTTTATTGGTGCTGGTGAAGAATCATGAAAATACAAATGTATGTTATGTAATAAATAAATAAATAAATAAATAAATAGATAGATAGATAGATAGATAGATAGATAGATAGATAGATAGATAGATAGATAGATAGATAGATAGATAGATAGATAGATAGATAGATAAATAGATAGATAGATAGATAGATAGATAGATAGATAGATAGATAGATAGATAGATAGATAGATAGATAGATAGATAGATAGATAGATAGATAGATAGATAGATAGATAGATAGATAGATAGATAGATAGATAGATAGATAGATAGATAGATAGATAGATAGATAGATAGATAGATAGATAGATGGATGGATGGATGGATGCTCTTTGCTCTTAAAGAGCAAAACACAGAGAAACACTGCAAGTTTACTTTAATGAAGAAATGTTTTTATTTGATTAAAAACCAGATTTAAGTATTGTCAGACATTTCTCAAAACAATTTGGAAAAATCACATACTCAATTCGATTGAAAAGACTTGTTACTAATCTGTATACCTGTCCATGTCTAAATGTTTATTATTTTTATCACTGTCTGAAAGGTTTCTGTAGAGAAAGCCTCATCTCATTGTTCCAATTAAATAAATAAATCGGATTTATTTTATTGTTCAGTTTCACCATTTTAAACAACTTTTACAGAACAACATAGACAAGAACATAAAAATAAAAAATATATATTCAGTCTTTGTTTTGTATTAAACATGTATGTGTATATTTGAACACAACCTTGTCATCAGGTGGACGATCAAAGGGATGTTTTATCACCATCATTACCTTTCTCAGCGTTGAGACGGCGGTTTGTGTTCACCTGCTTGTGAGAAGCTGAGCGTTAACAAGAAGGCGATTCTGTTGCCATCAATACTGTTGCAAATGAGTATCTAATTAGAAACTAACTTTTAGTCCTGATGTGTATCCGTGGATTGATTTTTTGACTACTCTGCTGCAGACACACTGACAGAGTGTCAAGTGTCTGCAGTCTGTGAAGACACTGGCAGGTGACTAGTTTCCATGGCAGCAGGTAAATAGATTCATCGGACATGAATGAGAATAAACAGGTAAATGGAGGAGATGAATGAATGGAGAGAAAAAGGTTAACTGAATCAGTGAATGAGCTGAAAGAGGTTTCATCAATCCAGAGGAGGTTGGAGTCGTCGTACAGGGATTGTTCTGTTCTGTTTTCCTCCCAGTTAAATCTGCATCACTGACTCTGTTTGGAATAGCTGTAGTCATGAAGATGTGCGTGCATGCAGGCTAAGAAGCATGTTTTTATCAGCTCTGTATTTGATGCATTTTACTTTTCTTACTGAACACTAATTAACTGAGTAATTAATTGATCAGTCCCAAGAAAAGTGGAAATAAAACAACACGGATTTCTAAATCTGGTGAACTGGTTGATCTCCTTGTTTAAATAAACCCGTGATGATTTAATTAAATTCACTTTCTAAAACTGATAATTGTTCTTCTAACTGACCTTGGTGGCGATTTAAATGCCTTATTCACGAAAAACGTTCATAAAAATATATTGAACCATAGCAATTCTTAACAGTATATATACTTTTGTCAAGCAGAGTGTAGAGATGCAGCCTTTTTCTGGTTTGATAAGCATTTCTTTAACCAGCTTTTGGTCAGAGTGAGTGTAGATTTACATCAGGCACTGACATCATGCAGGATTAAAGCAGGAAAAATATAGTTGGTTGAAATCATCTTTTTTATGTGTTATTTCCTCAGATTTTCAAGTTGGGGTGAGGGGTGTTAGTTGAGGCCTTTTATGTGTGTTTTAGAGTATAAACTTTCAAAAACACAAGCACAGTGCAGCTAAGTGTAATTTAATTCAATTTGTTATTGTGCTATTGAGCTACTGGACATGTAGCCTACTGGTGATGATGTTCTATTCTAGTTATGGATATGATGAATTTGGACAACAATTATTTATTAATCCATGCTGCAACAACTATTATTACCTGTGCTGATTCTGTCATTTCATATCAGTTCTTTGTGTAGATTTTTTGAGTACAGTTACATTTTTTTCATTTGATTCTGCTGTTCACCAAATTTCAGGACAAAGCTGTGCCCTTGACATCAATAGCCACAACTAGACAAACTAAATACAAAAAACAATTCAGTTGATGCTTCTTTAATTTCCTCGCTCTGCAAATGTTATCCGGTACTTAAAAAAGTAACTTTGTGCTGCAATGCACACAGAGGAAAACACTGGATTTTCTCTTTTTTCATTGTGTTTTTTTTTTTCCTTTTATGAAAAAAGCTTTTTCTGACGCATTTCCTCAGCCCCTAATGTGTCACGGTTGCTGAAAGCTTCCTTCCTCTTTGTTCTTCTAATGGACAGTGTGTGTACAAGTGTGTGCATGCAACCACATTCAGTCAGAGTAGAACTGGAGTGGAATCAAATGCAGGTAAATGTTCTGCATGGTCAAGCTGTACTACAGGAATGATGAATGCACCAATCCTGCAACTGCCATTAAAATTCTCTACTATATTCATTTCAAATATTGAAACGCTGGTGAACTTTTAGTGGGACTCCACATTTATTTGGCAGCAAGTTTTAAACAGTTTTAGATATTATAACGTACATGTGAACATTCTTACTTCAGTTTTGCATTACATGGTTATTGCAGAAATCTTAAAAAAAATCCTCCTGGAGGTGCCGCAAGCTGCGTTAAAAGTAACCATATCTGTATGTAAATAAATATTTAATTAGAAATATACATGAAAAAAAAGATTTATGAAATAGTTTTTTGTTCAAACACATATTGTTGCTCTTTTTTTTTTCTTTTTTGCTCTGCATGTCATTATCTGTGTAGAAAACTGTCTACAAATCTGATACACACCCAGTATTTGTTGAAAGAGACTTTGTCATCACTGACTTCTCCTCTCACACACGTTAAACACGTTCAGGTCGTTAAATGTGTTGCATATCTTAGTTCCACCTGATGGAGAGAACTGGTTTTCCATCTGACTCTGAATATTAATGATTCCCAGCATACTTCCCCACATCCTCTCTTCTCTCCCCCCAATCAGATTAAATTCCTGTTGAGTGGTGCAAAGTGTGCATTTTTGTTTATTTTACATCACAGCTTTAGCTGAATTTCACATCTGCTTTCTGAGTTCTTCCTTTCAAGTCTAACCAAGCCCTTCAAATATCAAAATGTTATGCTGCATTTACTAGCAATGTCAAATTGTTCCACTTCACAGTGTCACTCGCACCTCCCAGCACCAGAGACTCTGACCCCCCCTCTCCTGCTCGCTTCTTTCCGGGGGAACCAATCAATCACAGAGACAGATCAATGCCCCCTGTCAGGCTGTTGCGTAAGTCTGTATGATGAGGTCATAACAATCAAAGATCACTTCAGTGGGAAAAAGGCTGAACGGCCCATTTTGTTGCTGGAGAATGAGCGGGGGGCGGGGGGGGGGGTTAAGTAAACAGAGGAAAATTTTAGTGGGCGCAGTCATTTTAATGAAAAATATCTCTCTTACAGATGTGTGGGACAAAACATGTTCCTGTAGAAAAGATTTTACTAAAGTAAATGTTCATGGATTCGGATGTTTAATTAAAGTGTTTAGAAAAATGAATTCATTCAAAAATTATGTTTCCAGAAATCGGCTGTCAATTTTTTATTTTTATTTTTTATGACGTGTCATTTGTCATGTTGAACTGCATCCTAAGTGAATAACTCAGTGAGACTTTTTATATTTCTATACGTTTTTTGTTTTTTACTTTTCAAGCTGTGAAAATACTAATGCTTTTCTTTAATGTAAAAAACGTGAAACAACTCTGAAAATGCTGAGAGACTCCATCTTGAACTCCTTCTAAATAAATAAAGACATTTCATTTTGATTTATCCAATGGATGATACTGACTTTCATCTTTGGTCATCTGGCGTCATCTAGTGGATAAAGCAACACGCACCCACCCAGAGATGTGAAGCTAATCAAGGTATTTACATTTTTTGTGACAAAAACTTGTATAACTATACTGCCAACCTTTTTGTTCTTGCTTATATAGTTTTTTTTTTTTTTTTTTAAACTGTATCAGAAATTTACTCCAACACACCCGAAGCATGATGTCCACTCTCTGACTCAAATTAAATGTGCCTGAGCAGCGAAACATTTATGATGTTTAAGCCCTAAATTTTAGATTATTTTGATATAGATGTCCCAAACTGGCTGCCTGTGTTTAAGCATATAATATATAATAACTCATATTCTCTAATGACAAACAACATTAATGCAAAGACACCACTGGCCCACATCTTGTTCAGCTAGTTCATACTGTGCGTTTCTTTAAAATGAATAAACAAGACAAGCGCATCTTTGGGAATGGGGGCTGCATTCCATTTAGTATATGTTCTAACAGAACCGTTAGGTGCTGCTTCAATTGTTGTTTTATTGCGTCACAAAGCCACCAGATGGCAGCATCTCTCCCCTCTCTCTCACTCTCTCTCCCTCTTTCTTTCCACGGCACGAGGCGGGTTGTCACTGAGTACCATCACTCATGCACAGCTCGCGCAGATCGGACTTCCAGGGCACGCGGCAGTTTGTGGATTTTCTTCACCTCAGTCGGAATAGGAGACAATAACACAGTGTGGGGGTCAGATTTCTACTGGAGGGACGGAGGCGAGAAGCCCTGGACAGGTGAGAAAGTTTCAGGAAGAGCTTTTAAAGTTTGACAGTGAGCAAAAGAATCAGATTCCTTCTAACAGCTTAAATCCCTGGTTTGTGTCGCAGCACAGCTTAACACACATCACATTATATCTGAAAAAATGTATAGAAAATGTATAGAAAGAATATATATATATATCTATATATATATATATATATATATATATATAGATATATAGATATATAGAATATATAGATATAAGATAATATAAGAATATATATATATGCCAGAAGATGCATGTGTAAAAGAAACTAAACAGTCCCACAAAGACGCACCAGCTGTATAACTTAATGTTTTCAGAGATAAATGATGATTCATCTGTTGTGACACTGTCATTACCATCGCTCTTTTTTTAAATGCCATTTTTAATCTCTGGACTAATGTTACAACCTTTGAAGCAAAGATCTAAAAAGTAAAATGTGGCCTTTTGAAAAGGGCTTAACCTTTCAGCGAACTTCCTGCGGTACAGTAGTCTAATTGTTTTATGGCGTGACTTATACGATTTGAGCTTGAGGTGTGTCGACCTAAGAATAGGGATGGTTAAATATACAGTAGATATATGTTAAAGATACAGAGCGGGAAGGAGAGGAGAACATACTGACATCTGGATGGCTTTTCATTTGAACCCAGGACAAATATATTCTGTCAACTTCCCAGAAAACCAGAAACATTAGGCATGTGAAAGTGTCTAACTATTGTTTCATTACCACGAATGAGACCTTTTATATCTAAAAGCAGTACATTTACTTCTACATTAAGCATGTCTGCTTCTGGTTGCTACACAGCTGATTACATTTTTAATTGGCTGTAAACTGTCTAATTGCTCTGAAAATAATTAGAGCACAATGTCCAATTGTTGTTGAGGTTGTTGCTTAAGTTAAATACAACAAAAAAAGATGAAAGCCAGAAAAACAGTTGGAAGATTATAGATGAAAAAAAGTATTTAAGGTTTAATTTGAAAACATTTTGTGCTAAAAACCACAACTAATCCACTGATATCAACCACCAGTTAGGTGTTAACCCCAACCTTTCCTCATCCCCACCTAAACATACAGGTAATATTACGTTTAGACATACCTGTAATTTTTATATAACCCTTAACCTGGCTAAGCTATAAAAAAATTATTACCATATAATTCTAGGAATAATAAAGGCCTGAATTGTACATAAAAGTTTGAAATGTTTACATAAATATATTAGATTCCATCACCGAACAAAAAATGTCTCTTGCACTGAATTGCGATCACCTGAAATTCTATATTGAAATTTATATATTTAACTTTTCTGAGTTAAAATCTCCAGGTTTATTTTTGTTTACTGTACTCACTGAAAAAGCTCAATGGGTTTTTTTATTATAGAGGTGCACCTTTTTACTGTGGGAAAATCCTTGTCAGTGGTGTGTTTTAAATGCATTTAAGTAAATCATTAGGGGATTTCATGAGACAGGAGGGATTTTATCATCAGCAATGTTGAACTCAATTTAAATACATTTATTTTGAAAAAACAATTAGAAATAGTGAGGAAAAAACAGCAAAATCCCTGTTAAAATGGTTTAATTCTGACCACAGGAGCCTCTAGATCCTAATCATTCTCTTTTCTCCAATTAGTGTCAAGATTCTGGTTAGAAGATAAAGTAAAAGAAAAAACACAAGCACTGATCAGATCATTTTCATCAGCAGTTATAAGTGACTTCAATTTTCTTTGTCAATATCATTATAAGGAAACTGTTAGCAGAGATTGAGTCCTATGGGTGAACGTGGGTGGAGGGAGCTTAGCTCAGTGCCCTTCAATCAAAGACCTTTTAATTACTTTAGTGACTTTCAAGTTATTTCAGTGATCATTGTGTGTTGTTTTTTAATACAAGGGCACCAGTTTGTCTATGAGCATCTGCAGTACAAATAAACAAATCATGAGACACTTTAATCATGGAAACGAGGTTTTGAGGATCCACTCTGATCTCAGAAAGGGTTAATTTCCTGTATCTGCAATCGTTTTCTTAGCTGTCCTTTTTAGCTTCTCCCTGCAGACGTTCGAGAGAACCAAAACCTTCAGGCTAATTTTGGGCCATCTGTACCACTGCCAACTAATTACCCTGATTCTCAGAGCCAGCCAGAACTCATTCACCTGTTTGTTTCTGTTATTGATGAAATATTAAATGAGCAGTTCAACTCATTTTGTTTAACATCAAAACAAAACTAAAAAAAATTGTTTGTTCCATCAATTCAACTAATGATCTGCAGGGAAAAGTGTGCACAGGAAACTTTGTTGGAAGCATCAGCATCAGTCGGCCCAAGAGCTGCTTTTATATCTGTTTTTGGGCAAGAAATTTTGGTTATGAAGAAAATTGTAAGTATTTTCAAACACTGGATGTACAACCGCAATTCCACAAAAGGTTGGGACGCTGTGTAAAATGTAAATAAATACATAATTTATGCCCAAGAGAACATAAATAACACATCAGATGCTGAAACTCGGTTGTTTAATATTTTTCAAAAGAAGAGAGGAGACAGTAAAAACCATCATCCAGTTCCAATTTTTTTTTTGATGTGTTGCTAACTTCCAATTCATAATAAGCTCATATTTTCTGTCAAATATCTGAATTTCAACATCTGTTACAAAACCTGAACTTAAAACAGAAGTTTTTCACTAGAAGTGAAAGAACAATAAACAAAAAGAGCAGTTAAACACAGAATGTGGGATTGTGTTTTGTACAGTATTCAGATACTCATTTACTGTACTCTGATAACAGCACTTCTTAATCACAGTGTTCCTCAAAGTTATTCTGAAATTCTGAAAGGACATCTGGAGGGATGAGACCCAACGACCTGGCCTTCAGACATTCCTGCTCCAAAATTAGTCCAGTTTTCATGGGATTCCCTGGAACAAACCAGTTAAACCCACCAATCCATAATCGACAAGACACAAGGGACCACTCAGACTAAGTGCTCTTATGTACACAGCCTTATGGTGCAGTATGAGGGGAATCCTCACAGTGTTCCTCAGGTGGCCATGGAGTAGTTAAACATCAAAGTTATGTAGGAAATACAATACCTGAACTTTCAAACCATGTTTTATCTTCTTAAATACAGAACTTGTTTTTCCATAAATATTTGTTTAACCCTTTTCTGTTAAATATTTTCACAGTAAAATGTTGGGGGAAGTTTATGTGAATAGACAGAGAAAGATGCAAAGCATTAAGTAAAACATTACTCAGACTCAGAGAAGGAAGAAGTGCCTACTGTTTGTATTATTTAAGGTACTTATTTCCTTGAACAGTTCTAAGCATTACTTTCTGCAGTGTGTGTACAGATATATACATGTACAATGGTGCTTTGAGAAAGTAGAAAACATAACAATATTAAGTAAAT
Source organism: Pachypanchax playfairii (assembly GCA_006937955.1). Taxonomy (NCBI): domain Eukaryota; kingdom Metazoa; phylum Chordata; class Actinopteri; order Cyprinodontiformes; family Aplocheilidae; genus Pachypanchax; species Pachypanchax playfairii. The sequence goes on from SSNP01000014.1 coordinate 4,823,481, forward strand.
CCATGGGGAGACACAGAGATGGCCTCAGGTAGATGCTTTATATCCATGGTCTTCCTGTTTTCTGTATGTATCCTCACATGGATTTTGTCAGCATGCATGCCTGATTGAACTTGTTCGTTGCTCAGTGTTTCTGTTAAAGAGACATAATAGAATGATATATTTTGGAGTTTATTATTGTCATGTCTGTTGTTGTTGTTGTGCTGATTGTTTGTCATGACAAGAAGCAAACGGATATGTTTTAATTCCAGCCTGATTACATAATGGCAATAATTAATGACATTTCCTTGTCAGGATATTAAACCATTGAGTAAAACTCAAGCAGACACGTGATGATTTATTTCTTAATGTAATTAAACCATATAACCATTGATGACATTTGTAGTTGAAAATAAGGCTTGAAACAAGAGTTTAAAGTTCCAGCATCTGACTCACAGTGAATGCAGCAAGGATCTTTGGTTCCTCTAAGTCCTACTGATCTTTCACCCTTATTTAACAGTCACGCTCAGTTACCTGCTCACAACCCATTACCCTCAAACACTCCCATCTTTGTCCACAATAAATGCTCTGTTTGCTCGGAGTTGCATCTTTCTTTAGTCATGCATGGAACAGCCTGATGTGTGGTGAGCTTATTTGTGTGAGCTTGGCTTCTCTTCATAAGAAAATTAGGCAAGATTAGATGTTTACCTCCATGAAAACGTCCGAAGATGTGCATCTTTATGTTGCCAATTTTTTTCAAATGCCATGGTTAATAATGTTAATTTGGATATACATTTGAATGTTTGCTCAATTTTATTAGAACCACGGATCATTTCAGTTATGCAGCTGATGTAAACTTCAACTTTTGGGTGGATAGTTTTGTTTCAGAGCTCAAAACTTTAAACAACTCATCTGTAATGTTAAATACATTGTTTCAGTTTTCTCTGTCACTTTCTTGACTGAGCTGAAAGTTTGTGTAAAACACATCATAGTAGAGTTCAGCAGATTTAACTGTTTTCTTTCACGCTGGATGTTTTAATAATTTAGCAATATCCTGTTTTATTTAAGCTGCCAAATGTGATCTTGAAACAAAACAAGAGAAAAATTGTGCCCTAATGCCATGTAGATATTCAACAATTTGCCAGTGGTTATAAATTATATGCTGCATGCACTTCTATGAACTAACAATTTAATTTTCTGTTGACTTTATCCAGCAGATCTGTCACCACATGGTTTAATCAAAAGGTTTCAGCATATGCTGCTAAAAAAGCAGAAATATTAAAAACATATAATATAGACACTTGATTCCCCCAATGGGAACGCCAAGAGGCCCAGCTGTCTGTTATTTCATAATGGTCGTATAATTTTATGGTCTGATTGAAACAAAAAAACATGGAACTGTTTCTGTAAAAAAACTAGTTCTTTATGTCTGGGGAGACTGGGAAGTCTAGGAATGTATGACCTCATTAATGTGCCTTGTTTTTTCTTTAACAAGACATTGTTACATTTAAGTTTTGTTCATAATTTGAATAGTCCAGACTAGAGCTAAAGATTAGCATTGGTTCACCCTGACATTCACACTAAAAGATAACTAATAAAAACAAAAAGGTCACATCCTGATTGGACAGCTACTCTAACATAAATATGATAAAACTTACAGATTTCCATTGAAAAATTAGACATTAATCCAAATGCACTCACAGAATAAGCTCTAAAGAACATCTTTAAATATGTAATGGCAGGAAAAGAAAAGAAGTGCTGTGAGGAAACAATGGTTTAGATATAAACTTTATAGTTCGACATAAAAATGTGAGTTGTGAGAGATGAGGATGAGGACGGGATAGATGGAGACGGATTGCTGTGGCGACCCCTTAAGGGAGCAGCTAAAAGGAAAATAATAATAATAATAATATAGAGATCCAGATTGTTTTTGTGACTTTTTAGCTAATATGGCAACATTAACATGTGTTACAAAAATCCTGGATTCAGGAATGTTTATAGACTTTAGGGGAGCAGCATGAAATTTCTGCGGTTAACATTAATCTTGATTATTATAAGCAGGAAATACCTCAAAAAGGTTGGCTAGCTGTTTTATATCTTGTTTTATTTATACCAACAATCAGTGCAATGTTGACAGGATATAATTTTGCCTTTGACAAAATCAAGTGCATCCTGATAAAGTACTATTGCTTTTTGGTATTTAGCATTTAAATTTTCTTCAACTGTAAAGAAAAGGATTTTATATTCTTGAGTAAAATAGAATGAGAAAATGGCTGTAACAAACAAGTTTGGACAGAAAAAGAAATCTAGTTGCTTTTTTTAACTCTTCAAAGTCTTAAACAGGAAATGATGGAATTTAAACTGAAGAATTCTTACAATAAAACCAGACGGGTTACTGGTTACATCATCATCTTTCTGTCATCCAGTCAGTCGAGTCAAACAACTTCTAAATGAATAAGTCCATGAATCAGTCTACATGTGTGTTGCAATGGGATGTGAAGTTTAGGTTATAGAGCAAAGGCTCTTCAAGGTTTTTTGACTGAGTGCCAACTTAAATCTGAATAGATCTAAGGACAGTACATGACATTTTCTAAGGAAACCTTAATACTGCTGTGATCTCTATTCACAAATACATTTTTGTTATTTTTCACATTCCCAAGAGGCTCTTCTGCACCCTCACCACCTGATAAATCACTCAGCAGCTCATTCCCATGACAGTCCTACAACGCATGCCCAGAATAACACCACATCCCTGGACCACTGTAGCACTCTTGGACCATGTCAGTATTCAGTTATGCACTAGAAGATCATGCTACACTAACCTGACGTTGCTGCATGATAGGTTTGTAGCTGAAGCATGAGCTCTGCTTCAAACTCTGTTTAGTGTCCCCCCCCATCAAGAATACGCTGTCACCACAGTCCCACATGCCCCTCTCAGGACCAATCATGTTCTAACACGTGATTGGGATTCCTCTCCATACGTGTCCGGTGATCTTGCCAAACAAAGACCAAGTATTGGCTGTTTATCTCAGTTTTAGTGACTTTGTTATTGCATGTAATTCAGTTATTACCTCCCATGCTGGAACCCACTGTATGTATCAAAAGACACAATTCAGCCTTGGACTAGTTTGTGTGCAAATGTTGTTAGAAAAGACAATCTGAGAAGAGCGTTTCCTGGTTTACTCTCTGATTTAGAGCATCATGGTGATCTGTGTGGGACTGAGACAAAGTCAACATATATGTTGTTCAAGCTGAGGGAACATGTAATCCTGTGCAGCTGTGTGGTTTATTGATGATGCTCCTGGACTCTTTCTGGGATTTAAGGGAAGAACAATCCTGATTGTGGCCAGACAGTACACACACTTTGCAATAAATCTTCAGGTGATCTGTCCCTGAGGTACAGAAATTCAAACGGAAGTCTTCCCTAGTCAAATATTATTGAAGGATAGACTGGAAATTATGATTTATCTCCTTGGCAACAGTACTACAGACTATTCTTTCACACACAAACTAACAAAAATGAGTGTGTATAAGATCTCACACACATACAAGGACACAGTTCAGCCTGCTCTCAATCTGAGGTGTGAGATTATGTGAGAAGTATTTATTTACTTCCCACATAACAAGGAAGCAAGTTAATTTAAGCATGTATTTAGCAGCATGTTTCAACAGTACAGTGGCTAGAGGTTTTTAATAAGTACCATGACACTTTTGGGTTGATGTCACCACACTTTAAAACATCCTCATTTAGATGTCTTGCACAAGATGGAAGATCTGTGTGTGCGCGCTCTCACCCGTGTGTGGAAAAGCAGAGTTATATCACATCTACAGATCATTTTAGTACATGCTTAAATTCATTTTCAAAGATTTGACATTTTTCTTTGTGCGCACAGGTTTTTGTGTGACCTATGAAGATCATCAATCATTTAGTATAAGTCATGTTTCAGACGAACAGTCAAAACTAGGTCAGAGAGGGATTGCAACGAGGAGAGTAAATAAAACCAAGTCAACTGGATTGAAATAAACTACATTTAAAAACACATTTCTGTGCACACTGTGAATGGATACAAAACACTGTTAACACTTACATGTTGTATCAAGAAAAAGGTGTGGCATTTAGAGATAGAAATGTAGGGCTCTAGAGAAACACTGATGTATGTGTGTGAGTGTGTTAAATCTATTATCTGTTTTTTAACATTTACAAAGTATGTATCTATCTGATTAACCCACATGGCTGTTCTGGCTGAAGTAAACAGCATCTTGTTGTATATTTGCATATTACAGCGACAGACAAAAAGTTGCTAAGGGGGTTTGAAAAGTTGTTAGCAATAGTGACAAAGTACCAAAATTCACGCTAGATTTCGATATGGTTACTACTGTCAACGTTCGCCCCGGCACAGTACCTATACCGAGTTTTGGTACCCAACCCTACTGCTAACATGACACACCTTTTCTAACGAGGAACAGATCGGACCTGAATAATGGATTTTACAAGAAGGTTGTACAGTAATAAATTATGTTGCAATGTCTGTATCACAGTTACAACAGACTAATAAACCCTTAGTATCATTGTATCTCCATTTTATGTGTGTGTATGTGTGTTATGTTTTCTAAAAGCCTACAATGAACAATTTGATCAAATTGTGTTCATCTAATACATTTACAATTCTTCATTTAGTAATAAATTAAAATTTGAGATTGTTTTTTACTTTTTGTTTAAAAATTGTAGCAAAACTATTAACATCCGATGAAGGATATCTAAAAGAAATATTTTTTTAGAAACAGATAAATAAATATAGTCTTATATGTCTAGTTTCAAGTAACAATGTGTCCAAAGTTCTTAAAGAATGTGTCAGTCAGATATCTCATGTGTCTTTCTTGTAAAGTATAGCAAAGTATCTTTAATCCTGATCACATGGACATGTTTCTTCACCCACAGCTAGATGCTGGGGTGGTAGAGAGCTAAAGAAACTGTAGCAGCAGCAGCAGGAAGGTTCAGCTAATGTATTCTTGATTGGTTATAAAGTGGAAGTGGGATATCCTGTATGAAGCAGAACAACTCGAGTTGTCTCCCTGAAGTAGCTCTGGAAAGAAAATGAATAACAACGGAGCAAAAGTAAATTAAATTAAAATCTTCTAAGAAGTTTGGCTCGTCAGAAATTCAATTAAAAGAGAGGTGCCTCAAGATTTTTGCACAGTGCTGTACAGAAAATAAATGCGTGTGACTTCTTATCACTCAGTTACATACATTTGAAATGGACACGCTAATCTCGGATCTTGGAGGTACAATTTATTTTGTAAACAGTAGACAACTTTGTCTGAAAAACAGAGTTAATAGACCGACATTTTGAGAGAATCATCAGAGCAGCAGTGGTTATAATCCCCATCATATCATCATTATAATCAGCATTTTGAAATTGGTATAAAAACACAGATTTGTCTGTGAGATCTTCAGACTTGAATTGAAAGTGACAGGGTTTAATTTTCAAGCTGGTGTTTATGTGCACAAAGAAATCATATGACGAGTTTAATAAAACTGTGAGTGTTGAACTGAAGTTCAGGTTGGGATTCTATTGCACCTGTAGAGGAAATAAAACGTACTACTTTTTGTCCATATATTGATAGTTTTATTTTTCCAACTTCAATCAGGAGTAAATATGACAACTATATTAATAATAATTATGACTGTTGACCGCACAGCAAAATAGACACAGATCCCAAACGAAGCTCACCTCTTCTTGCCCTCTGCTTTTCAAAGTTTACTTTGTTCGGCTCAGTTCTGTGTCAGTCAGATGTGAAATGAACACGGTGAGCTGTGAAAACACGCCTACTTGGTTACACATCACACTCAAAAATTGCACCAACCAGGCTGCAATGCCCGTTCCCTTGTTTGTTTATTTATTTATTCTTAATATTTCAGCGTGTGAGTGACTGAGTGAGGAAAGAGTTTCAGCATGGCCGGTGTTTTGTACTAAACGGTTTTCATCTATTTGAGTGTGTGTGTGAGAGAGAGATAGACAGAAGGTTAATAATAATAATTACGGGCCCTTCAAAGACTATTTAAGACATAAATATCTAATCAGTTCTTTTTCAGTTTTCTACTGATGGCTAGTGAGTGCTGCAGCTGAACATCTAGTCTGGGTGTCATTGTTATAAGAAACACGACAAAAGATTTTTTTTTAGTGTATTGTGTGTTTTGTTATCAATTTATTTATTTATTTATTTTTAGATGTGCTACTTCTCTGCTGAAGTTAACAGTCTGTGTGATTAAACATTCATGCAGTATGTAGAGCAGGGGCAACTGTTGCTGTTTCTCTGATGTGTTTTTATAATGGGCTCATCAGCATCAGCTGATAGAAATGGGTTCTATTCACTGGTTACATACAGACATATACAAGCATACTTTTACATTTTATTCCACTGATGCTTATGTACTTTTGTAATAATAATTATTATTGCTTTAATTTAAAATAGTTAAATTCTGCAGGTCTTTTTGTGGAGCTTTTACTCAGAATGCTTTTGATTAGGAGATTAGGTCACTGGGGATTAAGAATTTTAGAAATGCTTATGTGGAATCTTAACAGCTGTAGATGGTGGTGCACGAGGAGCTTCAGGGTATCTGTTATCATGCACACACACTGTAATCCTCACATGGTCTTCATGTGTTTGGAAAATTGTAAGTACTGGTGGTATGTATAGACCCAGTGTGTTATAGGCCAAATATACAAGGATTGTGGTGTAGTCTTGCTGTATCGTCTCATTTTTAGAAACGCTATACAATTTGTTTGTGATTAGAACTGGATGATTTTCAACATAATCAATCTTCATCTAAAACTTGAATTTTTTTCCCTCTCAGTGAACACACCACTTTTGTGTGAACCTCTGCCTATCTTTACATCAAAGAGACTCTGCCTCTCTGAAATGCTCCTTTTACACTCGTTCATGTTGCTGAATTGTTGCCAATTAACCTAATTAGTATATTCTCCAGCTGTTATGGCTGTGTGTCTGTTACTTTTTGAGCCTTTTGTTTCCGCTGTTCCAAAATTTTTAAAGATGTGCTGCTGCCATCAAGTTCAAAGTGAGCAAAGATTTTCAGTAAAATTATACAGTATCTCAGTTTTAGCTGATGTTTTGTTTACATTCTATTTGGAATTAAATATGAGTTTTTAGACTTTGGAATTTGTTGTAATCTGTTTGTAGTTACATTTTACACAGTGTTCCAACTTTTTTGGAATTGGGGTTGCTGGACCAAACCGAGGTTTTCCAGTATATAATCATTCCACTTGTAGAAAATCATTCTTCCACAACAAGTAGGACAAAGTAAAATGATAAAACATGGTGAAAATGAGTCTCAAGCTTCTCATGAGAACTTTAAAGAAGTGAGAGTTGGAGTTGACAAACTGGGAATGATGATGTCTCTCCAGGAAGTAAGTGTTGACAGTGTCGCCTGCTTTCAGTCCATCAGATGTTGATCCAGACCCTCAGGTGCGATAAGAGCGACAGCTGTCATAAAAAGAGAGGTGGAGATGTGATAATAGGTGCTTAAAGGTGATAAGGCTTCGCGAGAGAACCAATAAATGCCTCACCGCTGTTCATCATGTAACAGACACTTAATGTAACATGAGTTTACCAGCACTACCCTGTGGAGATATATATATATATATATATATATATATATACTGTATATATATATGTGTGTGTGCGTATAAACATATACATATATACCTTTAGGCCTTCACCTATTCTCATATCACTTTTTCTGTGTACAAAAAGGTTTCAGCGTTACAAAGTCCACAGGAAAGAGAGTGAGAAGACACTGATCCTGAACCAGTTGCATCATACTCCAAAAAAGAAAAGCTGTTGTTGCAGTTTGCATCAAACATGTTTTTACATTTGTAGTTTGTTGAACATATTTTGCACTATACAGGTTTTCTGTACACATGTGCATTTACATGTATTGCCTGTTGACATGTTTCCTTTGGCTTCTGCCTCCACTTAAACACTTAAGTGTCACAAAAAGTCAGTGTCTTTCAGAAGGACAAAACTATTATTACTGAACTGGATATATTCATTCTGATACTTACAGTTAAGTGTCCTGTTAACAGAATAACTTGCACATTCATTAAATAGCATGTAGTTGACAAAATTCTCCACATTTGATGCACAGATTAATTTTGGGGGGAGTTCATGGATTATGCTTAATTATTTCTCCACTTTGAATTTAAAGCAATCAATCTGTTTAAAATATTCTGCTTTTGTTCTTGGGTTAGATTCCTGGAACGTTCAGTCATGCAGTGAAATAGAAAGCCGTAATTACTGCAATTATCTGGTAATCTAAATTTAAAACCTCTGATCTGATTGACAAAAATAACAAACTTATTCCAGGTGAGCAGTGACCTAGATTCACCATGTTTGTTATGGCTGCGTTTTACACACAAAGTCCTTCAAAAGAGGAAGTAGTCACTAAATGTTTACAAGCCTTTACATACTGTTCATTAGTCTGTGTTACACAGTTGACCTACTCAACAACAAAGCGAAAGTATTTCCCTCGTGCTACTTAATAAAGTCAGGTAACATTTCACTTTAAAAGATAAACTAGCAGGCTGATTGAACCTTCCTGACAACGCTGCTGACTGTCTCAGGTTTAAACATCATATAAGCACATTTTACAAGCTGTGATTCAGCTACTTATTTTAGATACAAATATCACATTTTTAGTGTCTTTATGCTGCCAGAAGATGGACAACCAAGGAAGAAATCCAGTCAGTTTATGGAGCAAACTACTATTTTCAGAAATGTGAGCTTGATGCACTTAATTACAGCATAGTGTGGGTTTGTGTGTATCACCAGGGCCGGAGCATGGGGTGATGAGGACTCTCCTCAGATGACCTCAGCGCAGATGACTAGTGATGGCCACAGCATCACCTGAACAGTAAGTCATAAATATTCTAATTTATACTCGTTATTATGGCAGATATTACTTCCCCTTCACAGTAGAGCTAAATTTAATCCCTGCTTAATCACATCACTGGCTGCTATTGATCTTGCCCCCATTGCATCACTAATTAGTGCACTGTGCTTTTCCCTTTTAATCAGTTTAGAATAGTCTTCACAGAAAGAAAAGGTTTTAGGGAAAACTACTGTATGTTTTACTAACTGTATGTTTTAAACTGCAGGATATCCAGATATATTTTATTATTTGCTTTTAATTGTGTAGCTGGATTGTTAAGCTTTGATAGTTGAAAAATACACAAATTAATGATGATTCAAGTTTTGACTGAACAGCTTTCATCCATCCATCCATCCATCCATCCATCCATCCATCCATCCATCCATCCATCCATCCATCCATCCATCCATCCATCCATCCATACATCCATCCATACATCCATCCATCCATCCATCCATTTAAATATTTCCATACCACAGATGTGATGGCATGTTTCATCTCTATGTTTTATGGTGGGTATATTTCAGTACAGTTTACTAAAGTTAAGTCAGTTACAGTGATCAGGAGCTGAGTGTGGTATTTCACAGAAAAGGTCATGGTGAAAACCCAAAACATAATGATAGAAAGTTGAATGTTTTGCTAAAGTGATATGCAGCACACCTCCCTTTAGGTCATCAACAGTGCTCACTTTAAAAAAACATTACATCAGCCAACTACAACATTACCCCTAAAACCCGATTAGATCATGTTAATTTTGGCCAACAAAGTAGATTTTTTTATGTATTACAGTATATCTAAAAGTTTTTTTTTCCCCTCTCAGTTTGTTGGAGGACATAATAAATACCGGACAACAACAGGACCATGAGGAGCAGCAGGAATTCTTGAACTCGTTGCAGACTGTTGTTCTCACCATCCTCCTCACCGTCATCATTATCATAACAGTGTTTGGCAACCTCTTGGTTATGGTTGCACTGTGCAAGGACAGACACCTGAGGTAAACTTTTTATTTGTATTTTGTTTTTGTATTACAAGTGTTAGTGTTGATCTGGTTTGGCTTAAATTCTGTCTGCAGCCAGAAGAATCTGGACTGAACACAATCCCTCTTACACCAAGAGATTGTTTTTATTTTTCAAAAATATAAAGACAATGCATTAGTGTGAAATATAATAATAATAATAATAATAATAATAATAATAATAATAATAATAATAATAATAATAATAATAATAATAATAATAATAAGAAGAAGAAGAAGAAGAAGAAGAAGAAGAAGAAGAACCATAATAATAATAAGAATTTCACTCAAAACCAATTTACTGGTCTAAAATTTACATATTAATTAAAGATGTGGTTAACTGGTTACTTATATTTCCATTGGGTTCAGCCTATTTTCAAATGTGTAAATTTTAATCTTCCTTTGTCTTTGAACCAATTAGTGATTAAATGGAAATTATTGCGTCCTCTTATTCTCATTTATTTATCTCTTTGTTCCAAGATCGTTGAATGAATTGAAAGCTTTAAATGACACTATTTAAAAAGAAACTATTTTCATGCAAAGTTTGGCAGCTTGCAGAATTTTTACCTTTTAAAGTCTCTTATTGTGATTTAAAGAACAACAGATCATCCACTAGCTTTCGTTAATGTTTATCAAGAGTGTTTCCTGTCGTCTCTCTGCTTTTTAGAAAGAAAAAGACCAACTACTTCATTGTGTCTCTGTCGTTTGCTGACTTACTGGTGGCGCTGGTTGTGATGCCCTTCGCTGCGATTGAGTTAACCACCGGCCAGTGGCTCTACGGAGAAATTTTCTGCTTAGTGCGAACCTCTTTGGATGTTTTATTGACCACAGCGTCCATCCTGCATCTCTGCTGCATTGCACTTGACAGGTGTGTGTGATAATAAGGATTTTGACCCCAGTTTGAGGTTTGAAATGTAATCTGAACATAAGTCCAAATACAATACTAAATGTTTTGGATATTATAGAAACAGGAAAAAAATTCCAAAATGCCTAAAGCACTTTAATCCAGACTTAAATACAGCATTTTGCTGTAATTTGAACATAGCAATCTGAAAGCAGTATTGAATCAATTGTTTCAGCCATATTCACCGTGTGTGTTTTTCCAGATATTATGCTATCTGCTGCCAGCCGTTGGTCTACAGACACAAGATGACCCCAGTGAGAGTAGCAGTCATGCTCAGCGGATGCTGGATCATTCCCACATTCATCTCCTTTCTACCCATCATGCAAAGCTGGAACGCCATTGGGATCGAGGACATTGTGAGTCCTCAGTAGCTAAGATCAGAAACCGTGGAAAGGGGGCAACAGGTGACACAGTAACGTGTTTTAAAATGCTGGTTGTATTAGAATTGGTATTAAGAAATTACAGTAGCATAAATATTTTAAAGACATTCAAGAATTCATTTACCTCCTTCCAATGATCAAAGTTAGATATGTTAAAAACAGCATCACAAACCTCTCTGGTCTCTTCTTTACAGATTTTTTTTTTTTTTTTGCTGAGTTGCCTGCCTCCTAAAAAGATTATTGTTTACTTATTTTTTAATTTGAAAAAAAAAACACAAAAAAAAACGTTATTATTATTTTCTTGTTTTTCTCACAAAAACTCAGCTGTATCTTCACAGTGGTAATGACTGTTGAGCTCTTTTTTATTCTTTTACTTCACTGTGTTCAAGCTGCTTCACAATAAGCCAGGATCAAACTCATTGCTTCAGGTACTCTGCAGTTTTTTAAATGTACGAGTCCTGGTTTCAGTTTAGGATAAAGTTTGAGGGCAGCTTGCCAGACACACTAAACCTCTTTTAGTTGAAAAGGATACTACTAAGTACTTATTTATTATGGCTTTTAGGATAATAACTCTTTCTTAAGTCTGTCTTAGTATGAAGATTGGAAGCAGAAGGAAACAGCTAGCCTGGGTCCCTCCATAGTTCCAGTGTTTATTCTAAGCTAAGCTAATCTTCTTCATCATCAAGTTTGCCATTTTCTGTCTGTCTCTCCGCTCTTTGCAGATTGAAGAGAGACGAGCCCTAACGGGAAGCTCTAATGACACAAGTTGTGTGTTCCTGGTCAACCGGCCTTACGCCCTGATCTGCTCCGCGGTGGCTTTCTACGTCCCATTGGCCCTCATGATCCTGGCCTATCAGAGAATCTATGTCACGGCCATGACTCACGTAAGGCAGATTGAGACTCTACAGCGTGCTGGCTCTGCTCCTGTGGCTGGGACCGATCCAGTTGTCACTGTGAGATCCTCTACTTCATCAGATCCGCTGGAGCATTACCGCCTTAGGACAACAGCAGGCTCCTCTTCCTCAGAACATCATCCTGTAGCAAACAGTCGCATGCGCATTGAGACTAAAGCAGCAAAGACTCTGGCTGTGATAATGGGCTGTTTCTGCTTGTGCTGGGCCCCGTTTTTTATCACCAATGTGGTGGACCCTTTCATTCATTACTCAGTACCTTGGCAGTTGTGGACAGCCTGGCTGTGGCTCGGGTACATTAACTCAGGGTTGAACCCCTTCCTGTACGCCTTCCTGAACCAGGCTTTTCGAAGAGCCTTTCTAGTGATTCTCTGCTGTGGAGATGAGCGGTACGCTCGACAGGGAAGCTACTCTTATGGATATACCCACAGACCGTGCCCCTCCCCATCAGTCAACGGGACCTCCATGGCATTAAGGTACACACAGTAAAAAAAACAAAAAAAAACAGCCACATTTACAGCTTTTCTGATCTTTGTTGTTATGACAATGAAACCAAGGAGCCAAATTGGCCCTGTGACAAACATCTCTGCACCTTAATTTTGTTGTGAAGAACAGTGAATGTATGTGTGAGTGAGGAGGTGTAAGTAGGTTTCTTAGAGTGAGCATCTGTATGTGGGTGTCTTTCTGTCTTCTGTTAGGAGAAATCTAGTCCTCAGGCAGGAATGAAAGATAATTTATCTCTTCCTTCTTCCGACAAAGATCTACATCATTTCCACGACTTTATGCAGGTGAAATATTGTAAAGTTTGCACTGTACAAAAAGAAAGAGCTTAAAATCCAGTAGAACCCGAAGCTTGTGTTAACAATCCAAGACATTTTCAAGCTTGTTTTACCATTTTCTTCACAGTATATACATTCTGTCATATCACCTGTGGGTAAGAAGTACATGATCTTAAGGGAGGCACAAGACAAATATCTTTATGACCCAAATATGATATACTAACAGACCAGGAAATCATATATGTTCAATCAACATAACACCATCCCTAACGACTCTGCATTGTTAGATTTTGAAGAATTGCACATAAGTCTTTCTGCTTCAGTTGAATACCCACAATCCTTCACTCTGCAGAAGGGGAGATTCACTCAGAAAAACAACTTCTTGCAGCATTAGTCCAACCCTAACTCAGGATCCAACTAGCCTCCTTTGTGTTGTTGTTGTTGTCAAGCTCTCTCGGGGGGGATGTTTGCTTGTGTCCAGTCTCTTTGCCCCGATTCGGTTGTCTTGGTTCTCCTCATTGTATCTGCCAAGATGTGTGTCAATCATTATTTATTTTTTCTTCTTTTGTGAATTGTATTTAAACTTTTGACATTTTTTTTAAAATGTAGTTTTCGATTTTATAAAATAAAAAACTAACAATAACATTCTTATATTTCTATGTTTTTATGCTGTTTTTAAAGCACCCAGTTTGAGTCCAGGAATAAGCACAATTATTATTCATGTACCATGTAAAAAATAGAACCCCATAGTATTAAACTTCATATTGAATGTTCCTATAATAAAGCAGATGTAGGTTTTTTGGATGACCTTAGATCCTTCATGTCAGTAGGATGATGGAAGAGGCGTCCTTGTGTCTGAAATGTTTAACTTTATTCCAAGTACTTTACTACTGGAGAGAAACAAAAGCAGGCACTAATTCTATTACACATACAAAGACAGTTAGACATCGATGATAAACTCATACAAAGCAAACACGCACAAGAATATAATCTCAGATATTGTCTGAATTTCTTTGTACCCATGTATTTGTGCAGTATTCAGCCCTGTTTTGTGTTATTACTTTAATATCCTCTGTGGTCACCAAGTTTTTAACTGTAAAGCACGTCATGTGTGTTGTCTGCTTGTGTGTTTCCATTGTGCACATTTTGGGACTTTCTGTCTGTGTGTAGGAAACAGAAAGACAAACACGTTAACTCCGATCTGATGTTCTCTCTTAAAATCCGCCTGCGACAGAAAACAGACTCAATCGGATTACAGCCGACAGGATACTGGAAACTCAAATTAGTGGAGGAATCCTGTCTTATTATTTTGTCAGGGAACACAGGGCCTGTAGGCAGAGTTTGTGAGTGAATGGTCTATTTGTTCATGTGAGTGTTTTTTCCTTAAGCAACCAGTTTTCACCTGTTTTTTCTATTTCTTCCCCCATAGTGAATTTTTCTATGGCAAAAACAAAAACTGATTGATGCTGAAATTTGACCCAAAAAAATTTACAACTGTTCATTGTTGAATTTTAAATAAATAAAAATAAGATTGTCTGATTTCCTGACTTTCCTTTAGATCTTTTTTTTCTGCTGCTGGATCTGAAGGTGACGTAACACCTGCAGTTAATCAATATATTACTTAGAGTAATTTTTACTGGCCTGAATAGGAAGTTTAGATACAGTGAAATATATACAAGATTAGGAAAAATAACATAAAAAATGAAGAAGAGACAGTTGAAGACAGAGTGATGAGAACACGAGAGAAGCAGATGATGAAGAAACGACTGTAAAGAGGGAAGATGATCATGAAACACAGAGAGAAAAGCCAGAAATGTGGAAACAGGGAGGGAAGAAATAGACAATGGCAGGAAGACAGATGATCCTGCTGCAAAGTCTGGTGGCATGTTTTCATTCAGGGTCCATGTAAATTACTGGGACATATTATTTCACACTGTAAAACATGATGATTTGAAGGTACATTCCAGTTAGACGTGACTGAAGTTTTACTGAAAACCATTCAAGTTGTACTTTCTCAGTGAGGATTATGGTCAGGTAAATATACAAACCTTGGGGCTGCTATTACAAATGTGCCTGAGCCGATTCCGATTTGCACTTTTTCAAAGTTCTGACCTGATGATTTTATATTGGTTGGTTCCAGTATATCTTTACTTCACCTTTTTCAAAATTTCTGGTTGGATTGGAAATATTATCAGAACTTTTCTGTCAAGGGGAATCTAAAAATGAACTGCTTCAGGATAACATACAGTTCTGTGAAGATTTAAAACCCAACATCAAATGGATTACAGTATAGTTCTATTTCATATTAGAATATATGTCATTATTTTTGTATTTTTATTTTTTGTATAAAAATAGCAGGACACACCTATTTATTAGCTCTAAAATAAAAAAAATAATTTAAAACATTGACATTGCACTCTTGGAATTAAGCTTTTTCTTTTTTTCAAAATATTAATTTGAAATGCACTATTGCCCATAAAGTTGGAATCATTTTGTTACAGACATTCTGTTTGTAACGACACTTTGTTCCAGCTTTACTTTATGGGAAACAGTGTAAATCTTTAAACAACGTCTGTGCTTTATAACAATTTAAACTAACAGAAAAAACCTTCTTGGACATGAGCTGGTCTGTGGTTCAGCATGTTGGCTCACAAAAATCTTACACTGTTTTAGGACTCTTGCGCAATTCCTGCTTCAGTGTTATTATGTTCTAGATCGCGTCAGTGATTTCCTCAGACTCACAGTCTGCAAACATAAACAGCACCTACGAAGGTCAGTGAACGTCTCTGATTCTTCTGATTTGTGATTAGTCACAACAGTGATGCCCCCAGAGGACATCTAAAACATCAAAAACACATTCAGTCTGTTGAGTAAATACTGTAGTGCTGTTCCTTAAAAAAATCTGTTTCCTGGATTTAAGTTTTTTTTTTTTTTTTTTTTTTTTTAGAATGTATATATTTTTATGATTCACATAGGCCTATACTGTAAAAAAATGATATGTTGACTGTAAAAATAATCTGTTCTGCACAACTCTTGTTGAAGACGAGATGGTTAGTTTTTATTCTAAGGGTTTTGTTTAGGCTGAATGTGATGGTGAATAGTTAGAACAGGAGCACTAAAATCTTTATATTTGTTTTATCATAATGCTTCAAGCTGTATTTTGAGTTTGGTTTCTTATCTGATCGCACTCGTCTCCGTCTTGTCTCCTTCAGAGCAGCTGATATTAGAGCTTTAGAATGAGTAGGCAGGAAGTGTGAACTGAAGCTCAAAAATAAAAGCACGAGAGTGAAAAGAAGAATTTTACATGTATTTGTAAGAAAGAAAAGTGTATAACTACTGTGTTGTTAAATGTTTCAGGGAAATGAACGTTCTAACAAAGATAACTTGTCCAGTTTAGTGTTAGTTGTGAGAAAAATATCGAGCTTCAACTCAGACTGTCAAATTGTTCCTGTAACTGGTTCATTGTGATCCTTCAGCTCTGACCTCAAGTGCTGTTAAATTTCATAAACACAAAAAAAAAAGGATTGTTTCATCAGACGTGTGACCGGATACACAAAAGAAAATCTGAACTTAGTAAAACTGAGTGCCAGTGCAAAATTATGGATGTAAATCAATTAGAAAACATTGTTTAAAATGTTTTTGGAGTAAATTTCATGAAGGAAAACAAAACCACATTTTCCTTGTCAAATCAACTGAATATTTCAGTTTGATTGTTGAAATCTGATTGAACTTTTCCTACATGGTTGAAACTTGATGATAATAAGAAGAGGATAATAAGAAAAAATATGACTCAGATAATCGATGGATTTGGATGATGATGTCAGAGGTCTGAATCGTCTGGGTTTTTAAGAGAAAGTCTAAACAATTAACTTAAATTGGAGACGAAGAAGTAGATTGTGAAGGTTAGCTAAAAAAATGTATCATGTTGCATTAAAAGGAGTTTGAAGCTTGACCCATGTGAGGAACCAAACGTTCTAACATGTTTTTTATATCTTTTAGAAGGACTTAGTTTCTTTAGTAAAGGTGAACAAAGAAACTAACCTCATCTCCAAAGTTCCATGTTCTGTCATTTGAGTTATCCGGGAAATTTAGAGCCTGTTTCTGCTTCTTAAAACTGAAACGTTGTGTCCAGGTGAGTAACTGTGTGAGTGAGAAGGAGTTCACTGCCAAAAAAAGAGCAAATTTTAGACAGTCGCACTTAGTTTAGACAGACAGACCAGGAGAGTGTAAACACTCCACTCTATGATTTATTATGACTCTTGTATGATTTATTATTGTTTGATAGAAACCTCAGATACTTCAGCTGCTTCCTTTTTGCGACGCACTGTTTCTTTTTTCAGATCTTTATCTCATTTCTCTCCTCTGTTTTCCTTAAACATGATGTGAAATGATTATGTTGTTTCCCCAATCTCGTTTCTGTCTCCTCTCCTCATTTCCAACATTCACCTTTTTTTTTCGCTCACTCTCTTTATTACTAAGTAGATTTTTATACTATATATTTTTTTTAAATTGATCATTTTATTCATGAACTGAATTAATAGTTGCAACAAGTGTATAAGAAAGAATAATTAAATCAAGTTGCATTAAGTACAAAAACAGCACCAAAAAAATAAAATAAAAAAATACCTGGTGTAAAAGAAACAGATAAAGACTGCAGAAATGAAAGAAACTAAATCTGGATTATGAAGGAATGAAGCTCAAATTGTTCAGACTTTCAGATGATTGTTGATGAAAACACCAAGGGATTTGTTGAATAAAGTTGATAGAAGTTAACAAAGAAATCCAGGTGATAAACTGGCAGGTAAACATGATTCTAGAACAATCTGGGCAGACAGAATGAATCAGTGTAAAGGAACAAGTTTTACATGATCAGGTTTTACAGTAACAGGCTATAAAACTGTTTTATTATTGTTTGATGACACTCAGAATGACTGGGGGTTGTTCACTTCCTCCAGCCACTGAGGGAATTTCCTCCATGTTTTGTTTGTAAAATGTCATCTGCATTAATTGGCACCATTGACTTAAAAAAAAATAACACAAACATTTTTCTATTATTTTAAAGAATTTGGTGCTACTCTACAGTTAGTTTGTCTAGTTGTGAAGTATTTTTATTGTGATATAATAAAAACAGGAAGTACAACTTACTGGGTCTTAATAAGACTGAGACTAGCCTAAATAAAACAAAAGAACATGTCAATGATTAACAACTCATATAAAAGGATTTACAAACATTTATGAGCACGGAGTTTATGCATATTTTCACCTACATCTGTCACCTGTTGTGAGCTTCACTAAGAACCTGCTAATAATCTCAGATATTCTTTTAAAAGAGTATTAAAGCTTCATTTTATGAACTGCATTAATTGAAACCCTGCAGGTGAAATGTTTCTGTTAAATTAGAAAAACTGTGATGTGAAAACATGGAATTTAAGTTTTTTTAAATAAAAAGGATTTACTGTTGTGGTTAACTTTATCACATCTCTAGCTAAAGCAGATACTCTTCAAGTAATTTACTATAAAATGCTCAGATTGCTTCATTTACTTTCAGAATGTTGTCATTGCATGTGGTGTTAAAAACTGGAGGCTATTCTTTTTTATGGTAGAGGTCACCAGTCAATCTTTAACTGCTGAGCCTGTTTTAGCTTCAGGTGAAACACATACTTTACATTTCTCAGTCTGCTTTAAAGCATCAGATGCTGCCGGTTTCAGGACAGAAACAGCCTCTGTTTAAGTTTCATGAGTGCATTGTTTGCTGCAGAAATATCAGGTTCAGTTTTTCATATTCTTAAGATTTGTTTGTTGCTCTGATCATGAATTTTAAACTTGTTCTGCTGAGGAAACGTTTTCCCTCAGGAGCAGATAAAACACACAATGATTCATTTCACTGCAGCTCAGTTCAGATATAAAACATTCCAGGAAATTGGTTAGAAAACGCAATGAAACATCATCCATGCAGACAGGGAGAGACAATAAATATCAACTGCTGTGGTCTGTGTATGTTGATTAGCTGGATTTTTTTTTGGGGGGGGGCAGGGGGTCTGCCATCAACAGATGACTTGATGGTTGACAGTCTTGTTAATTTGTTTCCCCAAATATTTGATCACTAGGATCTTTAAAAACTACAAAATAACACTGATTTATAAAATATGAGCTCATTCAATATGAAAAAAAAATTGAAATCTGCTTTATAAAAAATACAAGGGTCCATATATAAATCTCTTTCTAGATTATCAAAGAGAACTTTTTTTGTTAGAGGGCTTTTCGAACGTCAT
Source organism: Pachypanchax playfairii (assembly GCA_006937955.1). Taxonomy (NCBI): domain Eukaryota; kingdom Metazoa; phylum Chordata; class Actinopteri; order Cyprinodontiformes; family Aplocheilidae; genus Pachypanchax; species Pachypanchax playfairii. The sequence continues at coordinate 4,842,668 of SSNP01000014.1, forward strand.
AAAAATGTGAAGATTTGGATAAGCCAGTGCTAATTGGTCCCAGGCAACCCATCTGTAAAAAGTCTGCTATCATAGGACGGATGATGTCGGACACCTTGAAGTCATCAGACATCTTAATCCAGCCTTGATTCAGGTTTTCTGCTTCTGTTTCAGGTGTTGATCCGTGTGTGTGTGTGACATTGTGTTTGAGAGACAGAAAATGGTATGAGAAAGACTTGGATCTTTTTTTATTTTAATTTTTAGGTATTTAGAGCTCAAGTTGGTGTTTTTAATGCTGACAAATGAAACGACTCTTATTCTTGTATATTTATTTTTGCTGTTTGTGGCACTTCACATTTTGTTGTCACTATTTTAACCTAATTAATAAAAATGAAAGGGGTTGAGGACTGGTGCAGCTTCAAAAACATATGAGTCTGATCACGTATTGCATTCAACTTACATGGCAAAGGCTTGTATTCGCTGTCTTAATCTTGAGTATTTGCCAGCGCTACTACTGTTAAGGTGATCGGTTATCAGAATTTAAATTTTCCAGCTGTTCTGCGAAAGTTATATTTGCTTGATCATTTGTCAGATTTTAATGGCTCTGCAATCAGGCCTAAAGACTTTGAGAAGTTTTGTCCACTATTAGATACTCATTAATAATTTGCAGTGAGTTTGAAGTTAAAATTTAAGCCCCTTGAAAAGAAAAATTAGCAAATGCAAATTAAAAAACAAATACGTTCATCCCTGAATTGAATGTCTTTATTGAGACTCAGCTACACTAACACACACACATAGACACACAAAGTCAAAAAAACAACCTCTTGTTATCAGGTAGTTCGACTTTGAACAGGAAGTGTGCTGGCTTAACTTCAATGGAAGGAGAGAGGATCAAGTCCCAAACTCAAAGAGATAAAATCATTTCTGAGCTTCTCTAAGAAAACTGGTTCTGTTTGGAGAAAGATGTGGATTGTTTGTTCTTATTTCAGACGGATTTTGATATGTGACAGGAGACTACACAAACACCTTGAGACTGAGTGATACGGAGAACTTTGAGATCAAATCAGAAACTGAGCGCCTTATGATGGGTTTTTACTTTACCTTGATCTGTTCGGACTGTCGTGTGCAGTTTTCCTCAGAAGTGACACTTTAGACACGTATGTTTGTCTGAAAGAACGAAACATGAGATAATTACAGTAAAAGCCACACAAAGTATTCAAAAACATTATAATAATAATTGTTTTGTCATTCAGAGTTCAATTTTCTTTGCATTTGGCAAATGATCATGAAAAGTTCATAAAAAACACAATTTTTAAGGATAGAAAAACTATTCAAACTTTTGAAACACAGATTTATAATACTTGTTAAAGGGGCCACCTGCTGGTCACAGAAACAAGCAGTTTAATGTTGCTCATTAGTGTTCTTGTGGGAAAGGACGTCTTGTCATTTTTTTCCCATCATCACTCGCTTCTTCCTCCCTGAAACTGGGGTGAGAAGATTGAATTTGATTATTTAATGTCCCTGAAAGAAATTAGAACAAAATTAAAGGAACACAAACCTCTCCTTTATCTTGTACTGATCTCCCTTTAGGTCACGTAACAGATCAGTTGATGTTTTGTCCACAAACGGTCTGCTGCTTGTTGTAGGAGACAGAAATGTTGATTTTTTTTTTTTTTTGTGTGTAGAAGGAGATGGAGTACTACAGCAGCTGGGGTATGTGACCTGGTCCAAAAATAGCTTCTGTTTCTCTGCGTAGTGACCTTAAGTTTGCAACATCCAAAAATGACTCTACAGCAAAACATAATGTTTGCATTTTTGGTTGGCATAAAAATAAACCCAGTTTACATCACTATTCAGGAAGATGGTTGATTTTTTTTTATCTTTAATTTCTGACTTTTCTTATGAGACAAATCAGTGAAATACCACAAAGTAAATGGCTTTTTCCTCTTTCTCTACTTTATGTACTAGATGCTTATCCTGGTAGGTTGAAAAAGACCTCTAGACTTTTCTTCTAGGTTTGTTCACTTCTCCTTACTAGGAGTACTATAACCCGTTTCTCTAAAAGTTGAATTTCTTTCATGAGGATTAGCTAAAATCTTTGCTGCTCTCAAACTATATGAATTTGAAAGAAAATCATGTATAACAAAACAAGAGTATTTTCCTGGCTTAATGTTTCCTTTATGGCTGATCAGATAAGAGGAAACACAGAAGGAACAACTAACTCTCTATAGCCACAGCATCAGCCGGGCTCTTCCTGCATATAAAACCTGATGATATGAGATTTGATTTAACTTGTGGGAAAGTTCCATCTTCTCGTCTTTTCTTCTGTGGTGGAACTGATGGTTGCTGAAGCCACACAGCCTGCAGCTCTCTCAGCAAAGATATTTTAAACTTAATGTCTGTGGATGTAAATATGGATTGATAAGTGTGCTGAAAAACATTTGCCTCAGTCACACATCTATGATTTAAAGATGGCATGTAAATGTTTTACTCACAGACTTTACCATATTTGAAAGTTGTGCAAAGCGAGCTGTAATTTGTTGTGACAAAAAAAGTAAATGTTCCAGTAAATGTCTCACGATCCAGGTTCTGGTGTGTGTGTGTGGGGGGGGGGGGATAAAATGAACTCAATAAACATCTAAATTCTTCTGGTGCTGGAAAGTTAAAAACATCTACACAAAAGAAAAATGCTGATAGTTAGTAGAACACATTCAGAATACTTTTTTGCAGTGTAAATGTTCCATCTGCTTTTTTCTCAGCATGATTTTTACTGCTCTAAATTTACATTTGCTCCTGAGCATGACTTGACATTAAAAAAGAAAAACGTCCTTTGGGTACCTTTGACCTATTTGCAATTATGCATATTTACGTGAAGTGTCCCATTTAAATAGCACAATGCATGACTAAAAGCTGCTGGAGATCCAGGACACACCTGGTTTCCAGAGGAAATGGACATGTAATGTTTTCCCCATTTTAATTAATGACCTCTCTTAAAATACATCTGATTTAATTAGTGTTATTTAGTTTTTAACAAATACTCTACACTTCATTCTCAATAATATTATGTTTTTTTATAGTTATTATTAAAAAAGAATTGAAAAATCACATTAATATTCATATTACAGGGCTTTAAGCATTAAATAATTCTAAGAGTTTTTATGATTCTGTTTCTTTAAACACGAGGATCCAGATGAAACTAAATGAGGCATTTATAATTTTAAAATGTTGTTTTTGTTCTCATTTGGATTTAAATAATTCTTAAATTTATTTACATGATTCAGAAGAGAAGAAATTGGTACTTGCTACTCGTAGTACTTAAAGTCTCCACCAGATGGCAGGAGACTAATGTCAGATTTAATTGGTGGAAAGTAGAGCTCATGTTAGAGGAAAGGTCTGCACAGAGGCGCAGATGGAGGACTGTTGCCTGGAAGCCTGGGGTTTAAAACCATCTGGGACCTTTCTGCATGGAGTTTGCATGTTCTTCTCGTGCATACGTGCTTTTTTCTGGAGACCCCAGTTTCCTTACTGACCCAAAATATGCTTGTTTGGCTCCCTGCCAACTCTAAATTGTCTCTATGTGCCCCTGTGAAGGACTGAGACCTGTCCAGGTATAATCCCCCCCCCCATAAAGACCCATAACACAACCTTATCTTGTGCAATGAGCAGACTTACTTTCAATTTGCACTACAGATCCAGCTTTTTTGCACTGCAAAAAGAAAAGTTAAACTTTTTTGTATTGTTGAAATGTTCCCATTTCTATTTGCAGAAAAATTATTTTAAGTACCAAAAAGAGAGTGAGCAGATCAGATTTGAATTTCCCAGGACTTTGTCCCCTTCTGACTTATAAGAATTCCTTGGAGATGAATACATTTAAAGAAAAGTTTACCTCAGAGGTTTTTGTCTGTTTTTCAGATTGTCCTTCCTGCCAAACCGGAGCTACAGCGACAACGGACGGACGATACTCGCCAATGAGCAGGAGTCCCAGGATTCTCTTGGACCTCTATGAGGTGTTGAGTCAGACTTCTTTGCCTCTGTGATCTCAACAGTTTACTGTGAACTGAGCTACCTGGATGTTCTTCATCTGTAGCCCAAGAAAATCAAGAGAATAAAATATGATCCTGTTGCTGCTCACAAGCCAGAATCGACTGTGCACACAAAAAATATCAGTTTATCAAGCGTTTAAGGCTCTGCTGTCTTTCTGAATCCTAAGACCTGTGCTCAGAGGTCAACGTATGGGTTACATACATTTCATAACAAAACTGTACAAACTTCAACTCTGCTTACAAGAGAAACAAAATATCTGCTGCTTTTTATCTCATCCATTCCATCATAGTTTGAACCTTTTACTTAAATCGTGATGGTACAAGAGAACTAAGTGCCATGTGGTCATTCCAGATGTTTGGTCCTAATAAAGTTTCATTTATTGTACAGATGTGTGTTAACTTGCATTTTATCAACATCAACCTCTTTCATCAACATCCAAACTGTGAAACTGCTCCATCAAATTCTAAAGCAAATTGTTCTATAGTTTTTACTGCTTATCTTAAAAACAACATTCATTTGGTGAAGTACACAAACTTTAGACTTTAGTAGGATAACGTAACATAAAGATGGAAAAGACGCTGAATGGCTTGACAGCCTGGTATAGAAATGAAGCAGTGAACTATAAGGTTATTGGCAATAAATTGGTGGTAAATAAAAAATGGATTAAAATTGGTAAGCAGGATGTTTTTATTGTTAGTTGGATAATTACTATCAGGAAATGAACCCCAGTCTCGTTATTTAAAATTCTGTAAATCATTTTCTTCAGGATTTTATTTATGTGATAGAAATTGATGAATATAAAGAATACATATTTTGTTGCATATAATCCTGCTTCATCTCGTAACTTCCTAAATTCTGCCAAACATTTTCCGAATAGGTTCACCATGACAAACAGAGAAGACATGAAGTTATAAAGATTAAGTGAACAATAACCAAAACGGAGTAACGAAGTGATTTATTGTTAATGAGAAGCAGGTTTGAAAGTGCTCTTCTGTCTAAACAGGTAAACAAACTTCTTATTAGTTTTTATGTAGATATAATTTTCTACATAATGTCATTATAATAATAGAATTTCTTTTTTTTTGCATCTTTGGTGTAAGAATTAAACTATGACGTATTCTGGTCCTCAGTAAACCAACTGTCAAGCACAGGTAATAAGATTATACTAAAAGTGTGTCAACATCAAAATTAGTGAACATGTTTGGTTTTAAATGCTTAGACAGGCACAGTTACACAGTTCAAACTCCTGGTGAGGCTGCCTGTGCAGTCTGGGAAAATATCTGCATCTAAAAAAAGAGCTGAGCTGATTTGTTGCACTGATTGGAAATGATGCAGGGTCTGCCGCCCATTAACCAATCAAGAAACCTCTAAACCCTCTAAACTCTGTGACTCCAGAGGAATGATATCTCCTTCTGAGTATCATAGGATCCAGATTGTGCCTGACAGAGCAGCAGTATCAGAGCTGAACTTGGGTTTGATGCTAATCTAATGCTAAAACTGTAAAATTATTATTTTTTTCTAAAGTTATTTTTATCAGGCTGAGACACAGATCTAATGTTTTGTCCTTCTATGGAACTTAAGAAACCAGTCTTTAAAGTTGTAACTGGATAGGTGTTTTTTTTCTGTAACAATCCAGACCAATCTGTTTTTAAGAGATTGATCCACTAGGGAAAATATTCCTTTCTTATCCTCATTCCACAGACTGTCGAGGTGAGAGATCAGACTGATGATTGCACTTCAGTGGAGCACCATGAGATGCCTCCGCTCCATAACACACACACGCACACACACACACACACACACACACACACACACACAAACAAGTGTGTTTTGTTATCCTTATGGGGACCGTCCATTGACTTCCATTGATTTTAGTAACTAGATTTATACCTAACCCAAACCCTTTTACTAACCTTAACCATTACTGATCTATAACTAACCCTAAGACTAACTAAAACTCTATTCACACCATACCTATAAACCTAACCCCTAACCCTAAAAAGGGGAATCCCCCTCATGGGGACCAGGCTTCGGTCCCCACAAGAACCCTCGGACCCCAGAAAGATAGTAAAAGTCAGGAAACGGGTCCCCAGGAGGTCAGAAATACAAACCCACACACACACACACACACACACACACACACACACACACACACACACACACACACACACACACACACCTACAAGTGTGTTTTGTTATCCTTATGGGGACCGTCCATTGACTTCCATTGATTTTAGTAACTAGATTTATACCTAACCCAAACCCTTTTCCTAACCTTAACCATTACTGATCTATAACTAACCCTAAGACTAACTAAAACTCTATTCACACCATACCTATAAACCTAACCCCTAACCCTAAAAAGGGGAGTCCCCCTCATGGGGACCAGGCTTCGGTCCCCACAAGAACCCTCGGACCCCAGAAAGATAGTAAAAGTCAGGAAACGGGTCCCCAGGAGGTCAGAAATACAAACCCACACACACACACACACACACACACACACACACACACACACACACAAACAAGTGTGTTTTGTTATCCTTATGGGGACCGTCCATTGACTTCCATTGATTTTAGTAACTAGATTTATACCTAACCCAAACCCTTTTCCTAACCTTAACCATTACTGATCTATAACTAACCCTAAGACTAACTAAAACTCTATTCACACCATACCTATAAACCTAACCCCTAACCCTAAAAAGGGGAGTCCCCCTCATGGGGACCAGGCTTCGGTCCCCACAAGAACCCTCGGACCCCAGAAAGATAGTAAAAGTCAGGAAACGGGTCCTCAGGAGGTCAGAAATACAAACCCACACACACACACACACACACACACACACACACACACACACACACACACACACACACACACACACAAGTGTGTTTTGGTATCCTTATGGGGACCGTCCATTGACTTCCATTGATTTTAGTAACTAGATTTATACCTAACCCAAACCCTTTTACTAACCTTAACCATTACTGATCTATAACTAACCCTAAGACTAACTAAAACTCTATTCACACCATACCTATAAACCTAACCCCTAACCCTAAAAAGGGGAATCCCCCTCATGGGGACCAGGCTTCGGTCCCCACAAGAACCCTCGGACCCCAGAAAGATAGTAAAAGTCAGGAAACGGGTCCCCAGGAGGTCAGAAATACAAACCCACACACACACACACACACACAAGTGTGTTTTGTTATCCTTATGGGGACCGTCCATTGACTTCCATTGATTTTAGTAACTAGATTTATACCTAACCCAAACCCTTTTCCTAACCTTAACCATTACTGATCTATAACTAACCCTAAGACTAACTAAAACTCTATTCACACCATACCTATAAACCTAACCCCTAACCCTAAAAAGGGGAGTCCCCCTCATGGGGACCAGGCTTCGGTCCCCACAAGAACCCTCGGACCCCAGAAAGATAGTAAAAGTCAGGAAACGGGTCCCCAGGAGGTCAGAAATACAAACCCACACACACACACACACACACACACACACACACACACACACACACACCTACAAGTGTGTTTTGTTATCCTTATGGGGACCGTCCATTGACTTCCATTGATTTTAGTAACTAGATTTATACCTAACCCAAACCCTTTTACTAACCTTAACCATTACTGATCTATAACTAACCCTAAGACTAACTAAAACTCTATTCACACCATACCTATAAACCTCACCCCTAACCCTAAGGCTTCGGTCCCCACAAGAACCCTCGGACCCCAGAAAGATAGTAAAAGTCAGGAAACGGGTCCCCAGGAGGTCAGAAATACAAACCCACACACACACACACACACACACACACACACACACACACACACACACACAAACAAGTGTGTTTTGTTATCCTTATGGGGACCGTCCATTGACTTCCATTGATTTTAGTAACTAGATTTATACCTAACCCAAACCCTTTTACTAACCTTAACCATTACTGATCTATAACTAACCCTAAGACTAACTAAAACTCTATTCACACCATACCTATAAACCTAACCCCTAACCCTAAAAAGGGGAGTCCCCCTCATGGGGACCAGGCTTCGGTCCCCACAAGAACCCTCGGACCCCAGAAAGATAGTAAAAGTCAGGAAACGGGTCCCCAGGAGGTCAGAAATACAAACCCACACACACACACACACACACACACACACACACAAACAAGTGTGTTTTGGTATCCTTATGGGGACCGTCCATTGACTTCCATTGATTTTAGTAACTAGATTTATACCTAACCCAAACCCTTTTACTAACCTTAACCATTACTGATCTATAACTAACCCTGAGACTAACTAAAACTCTATTCACACCATACCTATAAACCTAACCCCTAACCCTAAAAAGGGGAATCCCCCTCATGGGGACCAGGCTTCGGTCCCCACAAGAACCCTCGGACCCCAGAAAGATAGTAAAAGTCAGGAAACGGGTCCCCAGGAGGTCAGAAATACAAACCCACACACACACACACACACACACACACACACACACACACACACACCTACAAGTGTGTTTTGTTAGCCTGATGGGGACCGTCCATTGACTTCCATTGATTTTAGTAACTAGATTTATACCTAACCCAAACCCTTTTCCTACCCTTAACCATTACTGATCTATAACTAACCCTGAGACTAACTAAAACTCTATTCACACCATACCTATAAACCTAACCCCTAACCCTAAAAAGGGGAGTCCCCCTCATGGGGACCAGGCTTCGGTCCCCACAAGAACCCTCGGACCCCAGAAAGATAGTAAAAGTCAGGAAACGGGTCCCCAGGAGGTCAGAAATACAAGCCCCCCCCACACACACTCCTAAAATAATGAAACAGAAACAGATTAAGGTCACATGAACTGTATTAGATGTCTGTCCTCCAATTGAAATCAAATTATCAGCCTCTTCAAAGGGTCTCGTTCTGGAAAACCAGTTAGGATTAAGAAAAAAAATGATTATCAAAAATACTTTTTAATACTTTAACAACACACATCTTGGATCTAATTACTCCTTAAATATTTTTTTAGCGTTTGTTCATTTTCAGTGAGTCAGAAAGTCTTTTTACTGGCCCCTTGAGATCAAATCTGATAAATAAATGCCTCCTTGTTTCTGATTGTAGCTGTAGTCGCTTCCACAAGAGGCTGCAAGGATTTTAAAACTTGACTGATAAAAATGTGATGGATGCAGTCAAGTTTTGTCAAACCTTTTTCCACATTGTATTCTAGAAAGAAGACTGGTGGATAATGAGCAAAGGACTGGTTGAGAGTTTGGTTTAACACAACTTTCCTTTTCTTTTTCTTTAGTACTCTTGAGCTCTAATCAGCTGTTTATATGTCTAGAAACAGTCACTACAGCTTGTTCTGCTGCAGAATATACTGTATTCTCTGTTTTGTGTGTTACTCATCTAACACAAACTACTGAGGTTAAAATAATTTTAAAAAATGCGTAGAACTCATTATTGTTGCTTGTTTTTTTACATTATGTCCCACTAGATGTCGCTGCAGCACTAAAAGGGAACTTCTGCTTCTGTCAGGGACTCGGTTTGTCTCAGACTTCTCTGCAGGAGAGACTCCGTTTGTTCAGTGAGCGATAAAGCAGTTAGGAGTCAAATTAGGAGTTGTTCACTTTTTCTGCTTTTTTTCCCTCTGTATTTGACAGATACAGGATTCAGTGTATTATAGTCACAATTTTCTTTCAATAATTGCATCATCGCTAAAACAACTTTAAAATCATTTGTTCTGGATCTTTCATGCAGTAGATCTTTACAAAATAAGTTCCAAGCTACCGCTAATATTCCTCAGAGTTTTTATCAACAGCAAAACATCTGGACCAAAAAATATTTACAGAGCATCAAAGAATAAGGAACTTGTACAACAGCACTCATGACATGAAATAAGAGGAAGAGAAACAAGCAAACATATCTATCTAACATTTATTTGAACATTTGCATGCAATTTTGTACATTATAAAATTCCAAAACACATGTATCTTTGCTTGTTTTCTGCATGCAACATGTTGTTTAGGAAGTGTTTCAATCCAGAACTTTCTGAAAGTAAAATAACAGGGTTAAAGTAGAGAAAGTCCTCCTGTAATCACCTTGTACCAACGGAAAGTTTTCTGGTTGTAAGTTGACATATTTGTGCTTTATCGGCAAAACAGCCGCTACTCGTAACAGTTTAACGAAATTTTGTTCAATAGATAAACTTTCAAGCAACTTTCAAGAAAATGTTTTATGTATAACATCTCCCAGATGCCTCAAAGCTGACAAAGCTGCATGGACACTGATGCTTTCTCATGCAATTCAGCACTTTTCTAAATAGGTCATTGACTACACGACTTACATTTACCCTGAATCAACAGGATCTTTTGACATCATCCAGTTTAATGGAGCTACATCCTGGCAGATGTTATCACGCTAATTTTACTTACACATTTACATTTTAACAGGAAAAGGATTCATTCTAAACTCACACAGTTAATAAGTAAAAGATAAGGGCAGTAAATGAACTACTTCAGCATCTCATCTGGGATGTTTGTCATGGCTGAGAGTTTCCACAAAACTAGCTGATGCAGTGTCACAGAATTATAAACTCTTCAGACTCTCTTTCTGCACCCCAAAAATACTTTCAATATAAACAACAGCTTTGAACGACTGATCCAAAAACAGATCTAAACTATGCAGTAACAGTCCAATCTGTCCACAGCAACCAGCTTTATCACTTTGTTATCAGGTCAGTTGTAACAATAACATTCTAACATTAATTTAGATCTAACGGACATGCAGTATTTATCAGCTCATAATATCATGTGGGCAAAAGCACGCTACTAAAAACCAAAATAATTGAAAAACAATAGTGAGGGAAAAGTGAGCTTACCAACAAAATATTTTCCTGATCAGCTACATGTACATTTTGACATTTTTGGGTTGAATGAATTGCAGAATATTTTACCATCTGCAGATGTAATGACAGCAGCTGCTTTCTGCAGCTGACAACAGAACAGTTTTATGTGTAACGCTCGCTTTGTGGTTCCAGTAGGTCCAGGGCATAGAGCTGAGCTCCAGATAGTCAAGCTCTAAATCTAGTTTAGCCCTGTCACCTTGGAGCAAGCAGGCACTGGGTTCCAGGGTCGTTCTGCATGGAGTTTGTAGTTATGCATCTGTGGGATTTTTCTGGATCATCTGGTGAAATAGATGGACAGATTGGAAAGATGTTTGCATGGATGGATGTTTCTGATGGGCACAGTGGTGTAGTGGTTAGTAATTTTTGCCTCACTATGAAAAATATCTGCTTTAATGTTTGTGTGTTATCTTTCTGTGAGGAGTTAACATGTTCTTTGAGTGACCTGTATTCAACCAATCTAGTGTCTAGTGAAATTTATAAAATGCACTATGAGCAGATAAGAGTTTTTTTGTAACAAATGTTGTGAACCCAACATCCCCAGACAGTGAAGGCAGCACAGCCTGGTTATTATGATCATATATTATTAGTAATGAGTTCAGTATTGAGCTTAAAAAGCTACTCTGAGGCGATAGAAATACTCACAGTTCTACACTGATTTAGTCACCATGGTGATCCTCATCCACAGCAAGTAGTTTCATACCCCTCCCTCCCCACATCCCTCATCTTCTCTCCCCCTCCCAGTCCCACAGACAGAGACGAGACGGAGGTTTTTGCTCCCATCATGCTTTGCAGTAGGAAACAGGAAGAAGCAGAATGCACTGCATCAGCAAGCGGAGTGGAGAGCAGCAGAAAACAGACTGATGGAGAATGAGGAGGAATCACTCAGGGAGGCATGGCCACCGTCGCCTCCAGGATACATTCCAGTTGCAGCTTCATCAGTAAGCACCCTTTTCAATCTTTAAAAATATATACAATGAAACTCGTGCTGTGGCATGCAGAGCTGCAGACGGTTGGATGCTGCCGGTGGATTTAAAGGGACAGTAATCCTTTCAGATAGAACAAGATAAAGGAGGGATTTTAGATTAAAGTCAGAGGTCTACAAAAAGGTAATGAGACAGAAAGGCGGAAATCACTCTCATCTTGCAATTCTTTTTTTTTTCTGCAAACAGGAAGTGAGAGTACAGTGTCACAGCTAATCTGTCAGTGATGTGGTAAAAAACCATGACTGAGTGCGCTGGGCGAACATAAAAGAGTTTAGCTGCTGTGTTTTAACATCAACAATGATTACATTCAGTTCAGGATAACAGATGTGCTTGTGTACACACCCCCATGCACACATACACAGAGACTTACTGTCCCACAACCATTTCAATCCTTTTCAGACAATTTATTTGCATCACATTTACTTTAAAACAGTCAATATGTTTGTCTTCCAAGACAAATAAATCACCAACATTTATCCTCAGATGATAAACTCTCCTACATCTTCAAAGGAGTGGTGGCTGAAAACTAGAGAATCATTTGCTGCCTCCATTTTCACATAACTCTGACAAAATCTATAAAAAAAGAATGAACTTGACTCCAAATATTCTAAAATAATACATAAAATAATACATTAAAAAAAATAAGAAAATCAGTTATTTTAAGTCACAGAATTGTTGAAAATCTACAAGAATTATTTTAATTACCTAGTGCACTTTCTGTATTTTAGGCAATATAAATTTTACAAGACTTTCAAGACTAATTCAGATTTCAGTCTCTTCGGTCTGTTAAATGGTTCATCTTGTTGTGTTGTATTCAGCTGTAAGCAAACAGCTCTCTACACACGCTGCTGCACACATCGTTTAAACAGAAAGTGATCACAGGGACACAAACACTGCTCTTTTTTTCAATTATTTTTTTAACTCTTATATCATTCTCTGATTGCGTCCGTTAATTAGCTTGTTAGCTAGAAGACTAAGTATAAAGTGGAACTGTTTCACTAACAGTTTAATGTCACAACCTAAATCAAGTTTAAATGTAAAAAAGCTCTTGGTCACGTTATGAGTAACCATCCCCTTCATATTCTCATCAAAATTAAATGGCAATAAACAACTAATAATATATTTATTGTTAATAATCTTACCATAAAACCCACTTCAAAAGATCTGAACTGGTCTTGATATCTATTGGAAGCTGTAGAACATTCAAAGTGTGAACTTGGTTTTATAATGTGAAAGTAAAAGAAAAACATTTACTTTTAAATCTATTTGCTCACCTTTTCAGCTTGAAGCCCGGGGAGATTTTAATTATAATGAGAAACAGAAAAACACTTTCATCTGCCTGATTTTTAACTCTATAAACTGAAAGAAATTATTGTGCAGATGGTTGACAGAAATGGAAAGTCAAAATCGAAATGTCCAATATGTTTTTTTCTTACTCTGAAGCAGAAGTTACACCTTTAATGAAAGGAAAAAATATTCTAGATATAATTTTACTTTTTAAACGTTAATTTGTTTATATAAATATTTATATTTGTGTTGTATGCAGTTCACACTACTCCCAACAGCATTCCTCTTCTGGTCTGCCAGGTATGTCTTATCTTCTGTTTGACATGTAATCCACTCGGACTACAGGATGTATTTAAACAGTACAACATGTTGACACACGGCTCTGTGCTCATTTTCTTTTAGCAATCACAGCCATGGGACCAAACACTTAACAGGAAAGATAAACAATATGATCTGGTCAAAAATTGACTTGATTTAACCTTTTGCTCACAGACACATATAAATGTAAGCTCCACCCTCTCCCCGTTGATCAGGCCAATAGGGAGCAGCGTGAGCAAAGGACTGTTCTTATCTTAACTATATATTCCGCAGAGGTTATACTCACATTCACTTAGTCCGACTCCTCGGGTGACATCTGAGCAGAAACTGAGAGAAAGATTAAGACTAATCTACCTATTTACAAGATTTATTTTAAGGTTTTTACGGACACAGTGACTCTGCAGGTGAGTGCACCATCAGTAATCAATATCTAGAGTTTTTATAACTGCACAGAATAAGACACAGAATGCTTTTAAAAGTTATTGTTACGCTTTGTTTTCATCCATTGTGACCTGATGCAACTTAAATGCAGTTTTACCTTTCAGGCTTGGAGTGGCGCACAAATTGCATCATCATTTTCAAGGTGCACGATAAGTTGTATACTCTTAAATTTGTAAATCATTTATCAACACGTGAGCAGCATGACTCATTTTTAATAAATACAGGATGTTTAACCTCTCAGGTGGTTCATATTTTATTAGCCTCTTTAAAAAAAATTTAAAAAAAACTTTTTGAAGAAAATTCAAACTGTAGTTTTGCCTTTCAGGTTTGGAGTGACGCAAAAAAAAAATTCAAGATGAATAATTTGTTGCAACTTTTTGGTTGCTGATTTTTAAATATATATGTTTTATATGTTTAAGCCTCTTCAGAAGCTGAAAAATAAAAAGGTTATTGAAGACAACTTTACTTTTTCCAGATTTTAGAATGTTTTTGAACGACGCTTTAGGTCATAAAGAGATAATAACACTGTCAAGTCTTTTCTCTGATCATTATACTGTCAATTATATCATGTCTTCACTGTTTTGTTATGAAATCATCATGTAAACAGTCAACAATTTTGTCAGTGTGTCAATGTGTCACGTGTTTATCTCAGGAATAAATGCTATAATTTGCTCTGCTTATCTACACATGCATGTGATCAAACACAGGTTTCTAAACTTCTTTGGTGATCTTTCTTTACAGCATAAATGTTGCAGTTAAGGTCTAATTCAAAGACAGAAAAATCAAGAGGATATAGTAGCTTCAATACTGAATCCAAATCTTACAGAGAGGCTGTTTTGCTTAAAGTGGTTGGAAACAAAACAAGGACCAACATATTTTAATGTCAGTGGCTGAACATTGTGGACATTATGCATGACTAATCAAATAAAAGACAGCCTCTCTCCTGTGTTGTCTCTTTCTGAGTAACACTGGAGGCTTTTATGTCAGGTGTTAAAAGAAAAAGAACAGTGATTAGAAACGGCTGGCAGGAGCAGCTTCAATCAGTTGCTTTCAGGGTTCTTCTGGGCTGACACTCTAGTAAATTACATTAGCTCGGTCCCAAAAGCCCGTCGGTGTGAATCCAGTTGTGCTCAGCAGGTAATGGAGACAATGTCTATCTAATGATGAAAGTGAACTACCTCAGAATAAGGTGACTTTTATTGTAACCTCATAAAAAAAAGGTCTTCATTCATCCCTGATGTCTACAGGCTGGCCTCGACTTCTGTATAGAGACTATTTATATGCAGAATAAACTCTTGTTCAACTCACGAGTACAACTGTTCTCAAGACACTAAATAAAAACAAAGAAAATACAAACTAAGATCTGAAAAAGTGTAAAACTACTGAATCTTGTCAGCATCGCTGTAGCTTAACTCCTACTAGACATCATGGTCCCATAATCCTGTTATTTCACAGTCTTCAAAGGGTTAAAGTCTTATGCAACCTATAAGTAAACAAATAAATCACTCACACTTATTTTATGTCACATCAGGGAAGCTGGTGCTTCCCTGGGAAGTCTAAATCACAGCACATACCAGTGTTGTGATGGCAGAGGCTGATTACATGTCAATTAGAGAGCTTTATGGTTTGGGACACACGGTCTCTGCTACAACACAGCTGCTACTGGGAACAAGCAACACTGTAAGAAAAGCATTTAGCCACCAGATGATCACAAGTTTATATTCATGAGTGTCATGCATGTGCTAATCACATGATCTGTGAGTCCATTCAATGTCATTGAAGGGTTGGAGCCTGCAAAGCTGTCGTCATTGTTTCATTTTATATAGAAGCTCAAACTGTGAATCTGTAATTTGTTATTTTGGAGAAAGTCACTCACCAAAAACACGTACAGTTTAAGAGATGACCAACACACTATTGCTATTTTTGGAAGTCTTGTGCAGAAAAACCCATTTAAAAATCACAACATCTGATCTGAGCCATAACAGATCCAACAGCGCATGTCAATTGAAGCATCAAAAGCAGAGAGTAATATTTAAAATAAGCAATTAATTTTAAGATTAACATAAATCTAGCTATAACCCATTGTTAACTGTAAGTCTTCTACTCCAGGTTTTCTACCTCTAAGTCTCATCTGAAACGATGCCTGAATACATCTACGCAGCTGCCTGATTTTTTAAAATTTTCTTCATGATATTACTATTGTTCTGTTTTATTACTTTACTCCTGTTTGCTCATGTGTGTCGCTATTTTTTATTTTTTTGTTTGTTTGTGATTTTAGACTTTATTTTATGTTTATGATCTTTATTTTAAGCTTTTTATTAGAAACCTGACAGGAAATGCCTATTACAATTAGCCACAAAATATACCAATCTTATTCTTTGTGCATTGTCCCTTTATAATAAACAAACATATAATAAACATTGGTACTAGGTGAACAATTAGAGGATTATAAAAACATGGTGCAAATTTCTCTGATCAGCTCTGCTGTAGTTGTTGCAGTATTTGAATGTGGACTTGCAAGTTTTTCTTCTCCAAGAATGTCTCAAAATGCTTTTAAATTTGTTTTCTTTTCTCATTTTAGATTTTGTTTTTTTGTCCCTAGGCACCATTAGACTTCACTTCACGGCCAGTGCCCTTGTTTTATTGGCCATATATAGATATTCTCTTAGCTCTCCTATTGCTTATGCATACTTTAGTTCCACTTAACTCAAACCAAAATATCAAACCACAGTCAGCACAGAACATAGATGAGAAATAAGAAAGACCAAAATAACAGCAGTGAAGGAGAAAAGGCTGTTTGAAACCATAGTGAACTAATAACTTCTGCATTCAGCACTTAGATTCTAATTATACAATAACGAGGTGACATTTAAATTTTAGTAAATAATGATTCTGTCTGACATATTTCACATCCTACAGGTGTTAAAAAACTGTGTCTGGTTTATTGCTTACTTCCATGTGGGAAGAGTTTACTGTTACTACATCAACCACAGATCATGTCACTGTCTAATGTTTGCTCTTTCAAAGGAATCTAATTATCTCTTGGGTATCTGTTATTGTATTATCATTTCCAAGAAAGAGACTGTATTGTTAATTTGTAATCCCGAGTGAATCTCAATGCAGAAGGATAATTAAAAATGACTCTTATACTCTCTTTAACTACATTTACAGAAAAAAATAACTGAGATTGTTTAAATTCTTTTAATTCAAGTTACAAACTGTAAATAAAAGTGCATAAATTCAATTGAAAATTGAAAACGGTTAAGCCATCAGATCCTGTATTTTGTTGTATTTTAGACTAAATCATGTGTATAGTGATGAAGCATGTTTTTCATGTAGGCTCATTGGTTTACAGATGGGAGAGAAACACTATATAAACAGAAATAGTGTGTAGATATGAAAAATGTGGGAATTTAACAACAATCATAATGTTTTTATTAACAATTAAAAAATAGTATTTACAGTTTATTTTAAGCTGTCAAAGATAAAGAGCTCATGGAGTAAGAAACTGATTGTAAATCTGTTTTTTAATTTTTGTTTCTTGATCTCAGGAGTACAGCTGACCATCTCCTCTGCTCCTTCCACTCATCGTGCTGCTGCTTCTTTTTCTGCGAGACCATGGAGGAGGTCTCCTGGGTCACAGAAACCCCACTGGCACCACCACTCCTCCTGGAACGGCGAGTTCGTCAGCGACAATCGACAGCTTCTGTTCTTAAATCCAAACTGAAGAAGGGTGCAACCTGCTCAGGTCCAAGAGTCCGATCCACTCTGACCGGATTCTTCCCTGTGGTGCAATGGCTGCCAAAATACAAGCTGAGAGAGTATATCTGGGGTGATGTCATGTCTGGAGTGATTGTAGGTATCATCTTGGTACCACAGGCCATTGCCTACTGCCTATTAGCTGGAGTTCAGCCCATCTATGGATTGTTGACTTCATTCTATGCTAACATCATCTACTTCCTCATGGGGACATCCAGACATGTATCTGTGGGGATCTTTAGTCTCATGAGCCTCATGGTTGGACAGGTAACAAACAGTTATTATTCTCTGGGCTTTAAAGATATCTTTCACTTGAATGATGAACGCATGTCTAACTTCTATACTAGTGTTAAATTAGTATTGCAAAAATGATATATCTTCATTGTTGTTAAGGTTAAAAGAAAACCTTGAATTTTACACTGATTTTAACAAAAAATATTTAATAGTAAATGAGCACTAGAGGTAACGGTCTATCACACTATTGTCTGTGCCCCTAAGATCAGTCCAGCACATAGTAAAATGTTATGAAGCACATGAAGCTCCATTTCCAAACAGCTGGAATCAGGTACAGAAACAGCTGTGCTGAGTTCAAGGTCATGCAGTCAAAGTGGTTGCAAAAAATGACAATGTTCAAATACTGTGTGACCTCCAGACAAACAACCATGTTTATCAAAAACTCAGTACAGTATTCAGGAATAATAAATGTAATATTATTGGAATTGCTGATGGTTACATTTTTGGTGTGGATGTTTTCTGTAGGTGGTTGTTAGGGAAGTGTTTCTGGCTGGGTTTGACCTGAATGAGGACTCCACACCATCTAGTCCTGATATAATTAATGAGACTTTGGGCACAAACCTCACTGAAGATGCTGAGCTTACTGTTGACCTGATGGGTGTGCGGTGTGGGAAGGAGTGTTACGCCATCAGCATCGCTGCTGCTGTTACATTCCTGGCTGGTGTTTATCAGGTAATAATGTTTTTTTGACTTTACTCTTGTTAAATACATTCTGCAGTGACACTGACTTTATCTTCAACAGATGTTACTACAGTCACTATTCATTGGTTTATTTAGTTTCTATTGTTTTCCATTTTTTCTTTTCCTTTTTAATTATCACTAAATTCATTTGTATCAGTGCAAAGGAACTAAAACAGGTTTTAGTTCATTTGGATTACAGAAACTATTTGCTCTCCAAGTTGACAAATTATACTCAATACTGAAAACACAATAACATTGAACCTGTGTCTGCTATTCAAAGATAAATTAGACAAATTGAATTTTTGTCTTTGGCACTGAACTGTGAGCTGTCTGGCTGCTGTGCATTTTTCAGCCTCCCCTACAAACATTTCCAACAAAAATAAGACTGTGGCCCAAAACCTTTTTTCCAAAGACAGAGGGAAAACATCTAAGCTAAACTTGGAATGATCTTAGCAGGATTGAAAGCCAACTGGTCTGCCTAAAAGCCTTGGATATAACTTGTTTTTTTGTTTTGGACTTAAATTCTGATATAAGTGTTGATGTGGTGGCTGCATCCCAGAATCAAATGAACATGCCAGGACAACGATAATAGAAAACTCAGACACTGATTTAATCCTTGTGTAGAACTGAGTTACCGTTCCCTTTTTATTTAGTATTTGTCAATTTTTGTACTTCATTTCTAGACTCTTCACATTATCTTTCATTTCTTTGGTTTGGTTATCATGGCAACCATGTTAATGGAGGAGAAAACTATTGTTCTTCTTGGTGTCATGTCCTTTTTAAACATGTTCTGCCTCCACTGTGCAATTAGGTGTCAAGACATCATGTCACTTCCTTGCATTCCTCAGAGACCAGGGCATGTTTTTATCCTTTAAATATTTGAAATCATGTATATGTCACATTTTTGCCTCATTATGTGAGGATCTGTGGACACTTATTTTTAATGCCTGTCCACACCAAAGAAGAATTAGCAAAAATGGTTAAATGTACCATAGAAGTGTTGAGGAATTTTTCATTATTACTTTTTTACAGGTGTTTTATCTGTATTTTCAATTTCACGTTTTGCACATTTGTGTTAAGATAGAACGGAATTTCCACAGAAAAACTGATATCCTGATTTTCCACATTTTCCATTCCTTACTGAAATATTTTTTACACAATGTACAGATTATTTGCAGCTGACCACAACTGTTTATTTTCACATAAACATTATTTATTTAAAAGAAGGACAGAAAACGTTATGGTTTCTTCCCTCTCAAATAAACAGTTTGCTCTGACTAGTCAGTACAGCCTGGCTATCTTTATGAACTCTAGCAAGTAAAATCAATCAGGATGTCTGCTTCTCTTGACTTAAGGGGGTTTTTCATTCCTTCCGATCTGTTTCCCCCCTTCTTCTCTGATCTCTCTGCAGATTTTGATGGCGGTGTTTCGGCTAGGCTTTGTCTCTGTGTACCTGTCAGGGCCCATGCTTGATGGTTTTGCTACTGGAGCCTCTTTCACCATCCTGACTGTTCAGGCTAAATACCTGTTGGGTCTAAAGATTCCTCGTCACCAGGGATACGGCACAGTAATCATCACCTGGATCAATATCTTTGCTAACATTCACAAAACGAACGTGTGTGACCTCATCACTAGTGCCATTTGCATTTCCATATTAGGTCTGCCATCAAAAGTAATGATTCATTTGATTCACGTATAGGTTTTCTTTAAATTATATAACACTCTAAATATATTTACAGTGGCAGGGAAAGAGATCCAGGACCGCTACAAGGATCGCCTAAAGATCCCCTTACCAACAGAGCTGATTGTAGTGGCAGGAGCCACACTGGCCAGTCACTTTGGAGAGTTTAATACACGCTACCACTCCAGTGTTTCCGGTCACATTCCCACAGGGTTTATTCCCCCCCAGGTGCCTGCCTTCAGTCTGATGCCAAGGGTGGCTCTGGATGCCATTCCCTTGGCAGTAATTAGGTAATGTCCTACCAGTTTAACTGCATGTTACTGTTCATCTGTTTCTCTTATCTAATTGTTACAGATACAGTTAGAATCTGGATTGCCTTCAGGCTGAGATAGCTCAAGCCATTTAAAAAAAACAAAAAAACTGGCATATATCCAACCCTATTGTTTACCTCACATTTAACCTTACTTTTTTGTAGTTTTGCCTTTACTGTGTCGCTGTCTGAGATGTTTGCAAAGAAGAATGGCTACACCGTCCGTCCCAACCAGGAGATGTTGGCCATCGGCCTCTGCAATGTCGTTCCATCCTTCTTCCACTGTTTCACTACCAGTGCAGCACTGGCAAAAACCATGGTGAAGGATTCTACAGGCTGCCAGACCCAGGTGAGCTTCAGACTGTTCTACATAAAAATAAAAAACCTTGACATGCATTATGGCCCAATTTGAACTCAAAGTCTAAACTGAAGACGTTTTAATGTGACCTTCAGCACTGAACAAAGCACAAATAAAACATTTAAAATTACAAAAAAAAGCAAGTAGCTTATGGTGTAAACTGGGCTCAGTGTCTTTGGTTCTTAATTTTGACAAATAAAGCAGAATAAGATTAAATCCATAACAAGAGGAAACAAGTGTTTCCTTCCAGAGTCAACTGTATTTCTGTCAGCTTAAAGTCCATGTTTTCGATAAGATGATAGTCATGAGGACAAGAAATCCATCCATGTTTGTTCCTGAAATCTATAAAAAGAGTATTGCATTTGTTAGAAGAAATGCAACATGCCAATAAATGGAATGTGGGCATTTTTTTGGACATAGTACTGAACTATTTTATCTTGTTTGATTGCTGTTATAACCTGTTTAATCATTCATGAAATCTGATATGAGTTTAAGTGTAAAACTTCTACATTCAGAGCAACAACTATGTTTGAAAATCTTATTTACAATTTTCTTTTCTCCAATTTTTGTCTTTCATATCCCAGTTATCGAGTCTCATCAGTGCTCTGGTAGTCCTTCTTGTCCTCCTCTTCTTTGCTCCTTTCTTCTCCGCACTTCAGAAATGTGTCCTTGCCTGCATTATCATTGTTAGTCTTCGAGGCGCTCTAAGGAAATTCAAAGATGTTCCGGCTAAATGGCGCGCCAGCCGAAATGACGCCATCGTTTGGCTGGTCACAATGTCAGCCACAGCTATGATCAGTGTGGAGGTGGGATTACTCATTGGCGTTGTCTTCTCTATGGCCTGCATCATCTATAAGACCCAGAACCCAAAGGTTAGCAAAACGTTGTGTCATAGAGATTCTTTATATACTACAATCACCTTACTGATATTGAATTAATATTAATATTTGATCTTAGGTTTCTCTCCTTGGGCGAGTCAATGACACTGATCTTTACGAGGACATGAATGAGTACAAGAACCTCACACCACCACCTCGGATTAAGATCTTCCGCTTCCAGGCTCCTCTGTACTACGCAAACAAGGATTCCTTCCTCAAATCCCTCTACAGAGATGTTGGTGTTGAACCTTTCTTGGAGTTGACTAAGAGGAGAAAGTCAGAGAAGAAAGACAAAGAACTGTTAAAAAAGCAGGCTAATGCAACTGGGGAGAAAAACAATGGTGATATCTGTATAGGGCTGGTCAAAAGAGATCTGGAGTTTCACACAATCGTTTTAGACTGCTCCGCTATCCCTTTTATAGACTCCACAGGCATGGCCACTTTTAAAGGGCTGGTTAAGGAGTATAAAGAGATCGGTGTGAGTGTCCTCCTTGCAAGCTGTAACACCTTGGTCATTGACATTCTGCAAAAGGGACAATTCTTTGGGGAAAATGACAAAGACATGAGCAATCTCCTGTTTTATACTGTTCACACAGCTGTTCTTTATTCAACCAGAGAATTTGCATCAGCAGAAAGCAAGTCCGAGGACTCAACAGTTTAAATTAACTGGAACAAATAAAAATAAAAAATCTTTCCCATTTTCTTGTAGTTTGGACACCTAAAAGTGATCTTAGGCCATGATGCATTAGGAAATTCCTAACAGATGCCTTGTAGGAAAAATCATCCAAAAAACAAAAAAATAAAAAAAATACAATTTGTTTTTTTTTTATTTAGAGAAATGATCCTATTTTTAAATACTAAATATTTTCTCAAATCTAAATGCCTACAGAAAGGTTATGAACACATTATCTTGTGTTGATGGCTCTTTGAACAACCTCAGCGTGGAGAAATGGGAAGTTCTGGATAGATTAAAGAGAGCTGTTCGTCACAACAGTTCCAAAGTTACTAATATAAATGTGTAAATACAGTTCATGTATTTCACATTAGATGTATTTATATTTTAGGACTATTTTCTAAATTGCAAATGGAGTGATTAGCTGTAGCATTTTGAGTTCATTATGTAAAATTTCTAATCGATATTAGAATTTTGTAAAATTAACGAAAGTGTAAGGGTTTATAAAACTGTTTTTGCATAAACTAAAATAAATATTTTGACTTTAAGAACATTTTAAAACAGCAGCTGTGCACTTTGTTACTGACACTTGTGTGATTAGCCGTTAGCTTGTTAGTCAAATCAAAGCAAACCCAAACTCTCCAAACTGAGGTTGTTTAAAGATGTTTCTGCAACAGGTAAGATATTTATTGATAACCCTCCTCAAGACCCAAACATTTCTTTATGTAAAATAAAAAGCCTTACAAGCCATTTTAAGAGCTCTAAAGAGGAGGCACTGTAAAGCCAGCAGATATGTTACATGATCAAGAAATACAATGAGCCAACTGATTTCAATTTCAAAATGTTATTTTCATATGTATCAGAACATTAAAATGCAAATAATTCAATATAATTAACAATATAAATCAATTATTTTGTTTTGCGGCCTTTCAGATTGTTTTTTTTTTTATTTTTTTTTTATTTACTAACGTAGCTGCATTATATCAGCCTGGTTACAGATTTAGGTACATGAGTAATGAACTGTGCCTGTGGTGGTCTATTCTGTCTTTCTCTTATAAAGTAACCTCCCTTCCTTTCTGCACATAGTAAAGGAAATGAGTGCAAAGCCAAACCAAACACACCCAAGGCTTTTTACAACACAGAGTGACTCTGCATTATTTTCAGTCATTGAGTCCAAACATTGAAAAATCCCACCTCAAATCATGATGGACAAAATTTCCACATAGTCTGACCAGAGATTAGACAGAGTATAATACATCTGTAATAAATGTAATAAAACATGAGTGAAATAATAAGCGAGATGTTAAAATAGATCAAGTACTTCGTTATGTCCTGAAGTTACACATAGGAGTTTGTTTATTCTCACTGCACTGTCATTAGGAATGAGTTTCAGTAGTAACAGAGTTTCTTTCCATCCCCAGTTCAGTTATCACCCTGCTGTTGATTTATGGATACTCAAGACATACTTGTGTCAATATAACAGCTATTTTAACTTAGCACTCACAGTTCATTATGGCTTTATTCCACAAGTTCAGAGTCCAGACTGGGAGATTTAACTGTCACTGCCAACAATTACCTTGGACTTTAAATCATTTCTAAAAGGCTGGTTAAACTCTTCCTAACTCAAAGACGAAACACGCACAGTCGAATGAGAGTTTCATGTGACACATAAGAACATAGTTTTTTTTTCTCAGTCTTAGAATCTTGTTTTAGTGATTACTTCATTAGAACATAGTTGTACTATTCTGAACAAAGAGCAAGAGGAATGAAAAGAAGGGAAGAGTTGTCCATTGGTGCTTCTAAAACATTGTTAGTTTGCACTAGAGTCTTGGAAGAAGCTGATACTAGGTCTTTATTTGGTAGAATCTTTTAGAATTTCTACTTTTTTAAATCCAACATTTTGTAACTAGTACAATAAGCTCAAATTGCTGTACTTTTGGTAAACTACTGTTTGTTGCATCTTCTAACCTGTTGAAACCAACTGTGATCATGTCTGTAACAGCACAACTTTCATTGTAATACGATGTAGACACTAATGATGGTAAATACAGAAAGTGTATTTGTAGTTTTAGAATTGAGTTTCTCAAATCTCAATGCGTCATTTTAACTTGAATTACAACAGTGATTATATTTTTTTAGGTTTTTGTAACTTTCATTTTTTACAGTGTTGACATATCCATTGAAGTGTATTAATGTTTCGGTGCTTGAAATACAGTAAAATAAAGAGGTTGTAGTGAACTATGTGTGTGTGACTTTTAATTATAATCAGTTTGTTGCAGATCAAAGCCAAGATTGAGGGTTAATAATCTTACAGTTTATCCTTATTTTATTTATTTCCTATATTAAACCCTAGTGGGAAATTTGGCTCTGCATTTGACCCATCCTCATCTTAAGATGAGGAGCAGAAAGCAGCCATATTGAACAGCACCCAGGGGGGCAGTTACGGGGTTCAGTATCTTGCCCAAGGATACTTCGACACGTAGCCTCTTGCCGGGACATGGGATCAAGCTCCGGTTTCCCGATCAGAGGGTGACCTCCTTCCCGACAGACTACGGCCGCCCCCGAGGCAGTGGCGGGTTCAGTATCTTGCCCAAGAATACTTCAACGTAGCTTGCCAGCACCGGGGATCGAACCCGCCATCTTTCAAATGAAGGACGATCGCCCTTCCGCTAGACTACGCCGCCCGCCAATATTATTATTATTATCATTGATTATGATATGTTATGAAGCACTCAGTAATTATAACATTCCTGTAATTTGTAATAAAATGGTCACGACACTGAGAAAGTATATTTAACTTTAATTCTGCCAAATAATAAATGATGGTGGGAAATTGCCCAGAAAGATGATGTAAAACTGTTATGTAACTCCAGACAAAACAAGGAAAATGAATATTTAAAGACCATGTTTAAGGTTTTAAAGCCAAAGTAGTTTTCACAAGTAGTTTAACACAATTAACCTGTGATGTCATAAACTAACAATATTTTTCAACTACAGTCAAAACAGAGACCAGATACATGCTCACAGCTCAAAGCATCATCCATGGTACACCACGTTTTTGTCTGAGAGGTTCATCATTGACTTATTAACAGTAAACAAGGTGAGAACAAACTGTGTACCTGTAAAGTAAATGATTAAATAAGTCTACGTGTTGTATAAATCTATGGTTCCTTTAATAGAACAACACTGGAATGTACAGTCTGAGACTACTGAGAATACAACCTGATAAGCAAAAAAATAAAGTCCAATTAAAAGACAAAATGAATGACTTTTATTAAACTACACTTTAATAAGTTAGAACAACTCATTAAACTGTTGGTAAAGTAACATACATACTAAAAAAATGTATGAAAACCACCTTATAAAATAATGTTTTTGTTGATGCGAGACCAATTTCTTCTCTATTAGAAGAGTTTCACACTACTGACTCTCGCTGAACATGTGATATAAGCTCGAAGCAGCTGAGTGGCATCGAGATGAAGCGAATCCTTTCACATCAAACTGAAAAGCTCCCATGACTAAGTTGAACAGTTGTCTGTGGAAAGACACTCATAAAAAAATCAGGTAAATACATTTCATGCCAAAACAATGATTTAAAAAAAAACATACGTTCTCACATGATTTTAGATAAAGAAAAAAAATAAGCATCGGATCATAATAAAAACATCTGATACAGACAAGGTCTTCGAATTGGGTAAAAACAACCTTCAATAACAGTTTATTTTTTACAGTGTAACTTCAATTATAGACAGACATTTACCAAATGTATTTGATGTTATTTATTATTCTTCACCACCAGAGAAAAGAATCCTGCTACAGTCTTAAACACTGTTTTCTCTGAGTGCAACGTGACGCAATAACAGCTTCCAGTTTCGTGTTTCGACTGAAATCAACTCCACTCAGTTTACAGTTTGTCTGATGCCTCAGAGTTTGAGGTAAAAGTGGTTCTCTGTCACAGACATGATCTAATCTGTTGTCTTAAGAACTCGCTGACATCCTTCTTTTTTCACTCCGTTTCATGACTCCTAAAAGTCCTCCTTCCTTCACCTGTTTCCTTATCACCTGTTTCTCACCTTATGAGCTCTTTTATGACTCGCGCTGCTTCAAGAAGGTTTATCTTTACAAGCATTTACTCTCTGGTTTTAGAGAAACTCCCAAAATTCTAAGAATCTTTCACTTTGAGTCTCTTTTTAACAAATGATTTTCAGTTTAAAGAGTCCCAGAAACATAAAACCTGCAACATTCTGATAACGTACTTCTTCAAATTTTCACTGGGAATTTTTAAACGTGCAAGTTGCAATGCTACCATCTATTGTTTACTGGAATAAACAGCAGAAATAAAATGGGTGTTAAATAAAACTGGCTGTTCAAGCTTTCATTTTTGAAAAAGTTAGATGTTTCCAATCTTAAATTAAGCTAAAAAAAATTCAAAGAAAAAATGTTCTGAATCATTTCTTTTAGAACTTTTTATTTATTCAAGAAGTTGAAAAATATATTTTTTTTTACAGAGGCACTAGAATCATAATCACACATTCCTTCCTCAGTAGTAATCAGGAAGAATGCAAATACACATCAAAAACTTCCAGAAAGAGATACAACATGTCAAGGAGGAATAAAGCCACTTTCAGCAGCTTTACAGTCCATTTCACTGCAGTCAGCAGCAATAAGTGCTTAAAAAAGGGATTTTTTTTTCTATTTTAAAGATAAAACTAATAAATAAGAACAAAAAGGCCTTTTAGTCCAACAGTTTGTACAGTTTGTTCTGATTTGGGCTCAACAAGACTCAAACAGCTTGTTCAAATACAGTACAATCACTCAAAACAGAGAAATCCAATGAAATACAAATATAATAAGAAAAAGAAAAATTGTTTTAAACAGGCTCCATGCTCAGAAAGAAAGGTTTTAAAATGAGTCTGATTTGAATGTCGAAGTAATTAACATGGACACAGGCCAACAGAACTGTTCTATAATGTCTCTGCGTCTGACAGGTGACTGAAACAGGAACTAATGAGCTGCTGGTTTATCGTCTCCAGCAGCAGGTCTGAACTTTTCAGAACGTTCCGCTTGTTTTTCTGCATCGCTCATGTTTTCTCATCGTCTTTAAAAAATGATTTAGAATGGTTCACATGCTAATGCATCACCACATGCAGCTTTAATATGTTAGATTAGAACAGAACCAAAACAGGCAGTTTGGTTCTCAGTTTACCTGAAGTCCTTAAACAATCAGAGATACACCCCCACCCCCAAAAAAATTAATAATACACGAGTACCTGAGCCTCACAAGATTACACTGGAATTCTTCCCATTCTGCACTTTTAGTGCTCTTGAACAAGTCAAATCATTTTTTCACTTCTTTTGTGATTTCAAACATAAAGATTGAAAAGTGCACACGTCACACATGCATGTGATCGACAGCTAAAGGTGCTTTTTATCATAACACACAAACATATTATTTACAATAAGTAACAGACGTTTGACAAATAACCACAAATAATGATGACACTCAACCCATTCCAGTTCATATTATATCATTACACAGCTGGCAATGAGATGTAAACAAGATAATGTGATCAGCTGGAAACTGGAGGGATAATGTAAAGCAAACATTAGAGGTTTTCCCCCTTTAGAGACCTGAATCAATCTACAATCTACTGTCCACAAGTCCTGGTTAGATTACTCATATTTTCATTTGATTCTGACATATTTACCTTGGTACCTTATTTAACTTGGTTAAAGCTGCAAAGTGGAAAAATACAAAAGAAAAGAGAAAGAAAAATCAAACTAACTGATTTTCAAATGGAGCTAATTATGAGGCGGCTTCTAAAAACAACTAAATGTAACTAGTTACAGTAAAGAAGGTGATTGTTCTGCTGAGATGAAAACTAAACTTACATGATGCAGCTGTGGAACGTTTGAGTTCATGTCGTCGCTATTAACTCGTTTGTTTCAAAGTTAAAACATAAAACACACACTTCAGTTCTACAGCTTATAGTTACTGCTGATAGATCAATAGGGTTAGGGTTCACATGCACAGTCAGTATTCAGACGATCTGAAACAGATTATAAGATGAGTAACGACTTTTACAAATTCAGACTCGGTAGTCGATCTTTTACCTCGTATGAAAATAGAAAGAGACTAGAAGTCTTTGTTTCATGCTCAAGATACTGGAATGACAAAGTCACAGAAAAAAAAAACTGAATTTCTTTTGATTTCCCAGATTTTCTCAAACGGAATCAACTGCTAAAACAAAACTGTAGGTAAAAAAGATGTCTGACTTCACTGAGGTTCCTGTATAAGATTTCAAATAATCCTTAGATTTTTGGATATACGTCTGTGCAGGAACCAACCATGAGATGGACTTTATTAACTTGAGTAGGTTTCTGTCAGTTTAGAACCTTATAGTTGGTTAAGGCAACAGCAAAAAGTTATTATCATTATAAGATGCTTTTTACTGTCTATCAGCCAACAGCTGATCTGTGCTGAGGCTCACTTAGCTGCTGCTGGTGCGGCTGGGACACCGCCGGCTGTGTCTGAAGTGCATGATGTGCACGGCGGTCTGATGCCACCAGTAAAACATCAGCACCACCAGGACGTGCCACACCTGGTGGCTGGCACCGATGTAGTTCACCTGACCTGGAGGAGTAAAAGAAGGGAAAAACTACATGAATACTGTGAGAAACTTGTGAACGTGACTCTGGCATTTAACCTGAGCCACAGCGCCTCACAGTGGCCATTTTTGGACTCACATTTGGACTGAGATTAAATAGACTGAAATAAATCAAACTAATTGGGTTCAAGAGTTTGCATGTGATGAAGTTACATTTTTGTTTGACTAATTTGTCCAAAGGTTTTTCTGGACTGTACAAAGAGAGAGAGATAATAGAAGACAGCACAGCTCACCGGGGAAATATCGCTCAGGGATTTTGGTGATGTAGAAGAGGAAAGCAGATCCAGCTATCAGGTACATCACTACGACCCGAGGGAGGAACAGCTACAACATAAAAAATATATATACTAATGACTCACAATCTACAGTAAAGTTCACACTTTATTTAAAAAAATAAATAACAAATCTACAGTTTTTAACTGCTGTGACTTTCTCTCCGACGACACCATGTTTCTGACCTGCACAATTTCAGAAGTGAATCCTTCGCTCAGCCAGACCCAGTGACACGCAGGTACTGCCCCGATGCCCGCCACACAGAAGAAGATGGTCATTCTGATGACTCTCCAGTCGTTGCTGTGGTAACGAGGATGAACCTGAGCACAGAAGACGGCCAGGATCAAGGACAGCACCGTCAGCAGGTAGACCTGTCGCCAGAACTGTGAGACAAATCCAATTAAACCCAACAAACTCTGTCTTCCTTCAAACAAAAAACAATAACATTTCAGACATGTTTCATTTGGTGAGTCTGAATATTAAAGTCATTTCTGTTTGACACTAATCACAACAACCTCTAACTGATATTAAATTTTGTACTCACAGTGTGACAGTAGAAAGCATAGAAGATCCCAGGGACGTAACAGCCCAGGATCCCAACAGAAATGCCTGCGTAGTCCAACGCCAACCAGCGACTGCAGGTTTTTTCTGAGCGGTGGCATGAAAACAGATGATATCCCACCGAACATAACATGCAAACCTGAAAGAAAACACAAAGTGCATTTTATATTTCAACATTTAATAAAACATCCAACTCCTATACTCTTTTCTGCAGTGCATTTTCACAAGTCTTATTATTGTTTTTAACAAGTAAATAACTTTTTGGTTTGTTTGTATTTAGAACATGTAAATCTACCAAAACACAACATGAACATAAGAGAGTTCTGAGGGAAAGTAAAGGGTGAAAAGGCAAAACAGACATTACTTAGACAGTATCAACCAAATACTAGATTCTATGCAAACTACGAAATAAACAAAATACAGCACTAATAGTCGGTAACTCATACCAACAACACTAAACTTCATTACTAGGTTTTCAACTATTTGTTGATGCATGAAAAGTCCCAGCCGTCACACACCTGAGCGAGCGGAGCTGACTGAACCTGCAGCTGGAACATTAAACCTAAATGGACCAGATGGTTAAATGATGCAAAGGAAAAGAAACTGCAGCTCACGAGAGATTACAAAAAAAAATACAACCTACTTGGTGACAGTGAAGACAGTTAACAAATCAGCAACAGAGATACAGCCAAACATCTGTCACCTGAAAGCACATCAGCCCTACAGCGTAGATGAAGTAGTCCTCTCTATTGGCTCCAGCGGCTGGCAGGACTGAGGAGAGGTCATTAACCCCCAGAGAGAAAAACAAAATAAAACCCAGAAGGTGGCTCCAGATATTCACCGTCTCATTGGACAGAATAAAAATACTACAAAACACAAAGGAAATAAAGACACATGTAAAAAGATGAATCTCAAATATCATGACTTGTATTTTTTGACACAACTCACCTCTTCAAGCAGAGTTTGGAGGTCAGGTGCGCCCTGTAGCCATCAGTAATGTAGGGGTTTTCTTTAAGGAAGATGGGGATTTGTTCGTAGGTGTACAATCGTATCCTCTGTGGTAGCAGCACAGGCCAGTGATGATAACCACCCAGCTCTATGTAGTGGGCAGTTTTCAGCAGTTTCTGGGGCATCTTCAGCAGCATCTTGGCTCCGATAACACAAGCTCAGCTGGAGAAGATGTATAAGATTTCAAGTTTAGGTTCAAGCTACCTTAGTGTGCACCTGTAAGTTGATTTCATACCAAAAATAATCACAATCTGTTTATTGTGTATATTCTAAATTATCCAATTCTACCGAGATAACAACAACAACAGCAGCACCGATGTGTACATTTCTGGAAAGTTACAGCAGAATGTGTCGACATGTTTTTCAAACATCGACGGGAATCTGTTCAGCCTGTTTGTCAGGCCGGTTTGCTGTTAGTATGTGTTAGCATGGAAGCTAACGTCAGTGCTAATCATAACAAATTCACATAAAGGTTTATTAAACAAACTCACCATTAGTTCGACAGTCGGTGTCTTCGCACAAGAAATCCAGCCATATCCAGCTGACTATCGAGCTAACAAGAAACGATTAAAGAACCATATTTCTGTAAATGTCCATTCATTAGAACTAGTTCAGGTTACCGCTTCACAACAAACCTGCTTTTCGCTTTTAGAATATTTTGTACATAAAGGTTGAAACGACACGTTACCGCCGCCTGCTGGTGACAGAAGGGGATTGCCTGAGAAAGAAAATAAATGAAGAAAACGGAAACTATTGACTTATGGATCTTTTGTGAAGAAACAAGACTGAATTCAAAACAAATTTTCTCAAGGGAGCGTCAAACTGTGCAGTATTGTTTGGTTTCAAATTGCATCAAGGATGCTGTAAAAAAATATTTGATCCTTTTCTAATTTTTTTCTGTTGTTTTGAAGGATAAGCAGTTCATGCCACAGCAGCTCTACCAGACTGAAGCCCAGATTTTGACCAGGATTCTGTAAAACCTGCTGGGGTCAGTGCTGAATGGAGTCATTTACATGTTTTCATGTTTCATTTCCATGTTTTCTCTATTTGTTTCTGCACCTTTGTTGAACTTATTGAATTTTCTTTATTTAATTTACTGAATGTCAAAATAAAAGAATCTTCTGAATTTCCTCTCTGCATTTCCACAAGTTAACAATTAACTCCTTACTGTCTCTATAACCAAATGATATTGAATAAATTGATTTATTAAAGAGCATTTAAATGTCATTATAAAATCCCACTCATGCTTTTGGTGACAGTTTAATTATAAGGTAACATGTTTATTGATTTTGGGCTTTAAGGCTTTTTTTGTTTAATGGTTTAAAGTTCTGGCCACACCCTGGAAGTTTTCAGTTGTTCTGATGTGGGGACTGACTGTGCGGTCACAATATTAATGTTTGGTTTTCACTTGCGGAAACCCTCATTATTCATGCATATTCTTTGTGTTGCTATCAGCTTGTTTGCATTAAGGAAAAAAGGTCATGGCATGTCACAGACTCGCTTCCTGCTTTCAAAAATCACAAGAGGGATTTTTGGCAGCAAAATTGCAAATATTCTGGATGTTTTGCATGTTTCTCTTAAAATTAGCATATTTGGTATTATTTAAAATAAAAGGATCACAAAGAGATTTGGAAAACTTTTACTAAGAGAAGTAAAAGATAAAATCTGAAACCAGGCACACACATGAAGACAACAAAGATCATGTAATCTATATCAAGCAGAGGATTCATTTAGTCAACACTTTGGTATGTTATTATACAAATAGTTTTCTGTCATGACTTCATCCAAATGATTTATTAAACTGGATCCAGCTTGGAATTCAAATGGAATCCCTGTAGAGGCACAATGAAAAGTAAAATTACATCTTTAAGTCTCGAAATGATCAACATCTCCGCCCGCTATTATGTGACACTGTGCAAACTTGTCAGAAGAAGTTTAATGTTTAATTCCACTGTAGAAACATAAAGATTTCAGTAAATCACTTTGTTGAAAATGAGCATGGTTTGATTAATTTGTATTTTTTAAAGATCAATTTTTGAATGAAACACATGCAAGGAGCAAATCCCACGTGACATGCGAAGGGCGTTGAGATAATTCATCCAGTTGTGGTTCCATCTGTAGAATGTTAACATGTTTATGATGCACTTGCTGGAAATTTTTTTTAAAAGGGCAGATATGATAATTTATAAGTTTATAAGACATTTACATAAGAACTGTTTATAAGCCACTGAAAGTGGACCAGTTTCATAAGTCTTAAAATCTTAAGACACAAGACGAGGATGTCAAACTGATTTGTTTTTAATATACTCAGTGATTAAAAACGTCCCCTTCTAGCACATCTTTTTTGCCATGTTGCTCAGTTTTTCATTCAGCAGTTGCTAATGTGGAATACGCGTCTGATAGCACCTTCAAAATAAAAGTCACCAATGAAGCACAATGTAAACGTTCTTTTTGTAGATGAAAAATAATATTTGATTTAGTGGATTTTATTTGCCTCAAATCGTAATTTATTGAGTGTTTTCAGTCATTTTATTTGTGTATTTGTTTACACCCTGTGGACCGGTTTTTGTACACAGGGCGGATCTTTTTCTAAACATGATCATTTTGACAAGCAGTAATTATCTTTGTTTGTTAACCAACTGAATCAAAAACCAGATGAGACTTGTTTCTCACTCATAATCATCTCAGCTGTTTAATTTGTAAAATCCTGGCAGGATAGAAAGAGGAAGTTCTCTTTATGTCCACTGCGGGGATTTGATTGTGGATCCTGCAGCTGTGCGCCCTGCCCGTGTCTCTTTTCTCACAAAACACGCCAGTGATTCAACATGTAGCAGCAGGGATGGAGTGGAGGAGAGAGACTCTGTGTGTCTGCTGGATCACTCCATTATTATATTAAACTTACTCGACATGTAACGCGTGGATCATGGATCGTATCTGGATATGGAACCAGTTAGTCCTGCTGCTTCTTGTGCGCGTTTGCGTGAGTTCAGCGCCGCGTGAAGGCGACGACGCGTCTTGTGATGGAGCTTTTGATATTTATTTTGTTTTGGACAGGTGAGTGATGAAGGGGCGTTGTTTCAATTTTCTATGTGCAGCAATAAATTTAAGTAACAGTGTTTACTGCAATCGTCTCCTTCTATGGTTGTGTTTGACTTTCCTTCTTCCACAGCAGGCAGGAGAGTTTATTATTTTTAAATCATGTGGCGAAAGTTGACTTGGATTTCTCAGAGTTTTCCCACAATGCATAGTGTTATTAAGCAAAACAAAAACTTCCAAAAATAACAAAATGTGCAAATCTGACCCTGTTTTCTGTGTCTGCTCAGCATGAACCAGCAGTCACTCCACCTATTTCTGTATTTATTATCAATAGTTTGTTTTTCTTGGCTTTTCTTGGTTTTTAGAAAACTTAACACTCTTTAAACTTGTTTATTTTTCTCTTAAAGAAGGTGTTTGTTATCTTTCTTGTAACTTTTCCTGAAAACAAAATAGGAACTTGTTGAATCTCCTTGTTTGTGGGATTTTTTAAGCTCATGTTAAATAATCTGAAATTTGAGTGTTTTTTATATGTAGGATATTTTGTCTTAATCTGAAACTTCCTGTTTTTGCAGGTCAGGCAGCGTGTGGGGACACTGGAAGGAGATCTATGAATTTGTGGAGCAGCTCACCAGCAGGTTTGTTAGGTAAGTTTGAAGAGTTTTCAGTTTTGATGATGACATCATCTGTTTTCCTCCCTTATTGTGCACTTCCTGTCTTTCCTACATCCTCATCCCTATGATAGAAAAAAGCTTTCTGCTGAACATTTTTAACTTAATAAGTTAAATCATCATCTAGCTTAGAAAAAAGAAGCAATTTACACAGCAGACAGCTTAAAAATATACATTCCAACAAAGAAATAATAGGCAAATAATTTGGGCTCTGCTATTTCAGGCTGCAGACGTCACGCCAATGTTACCAGCTGCTCTGAAACTGCTCTGGGTAATGGACCAAAGGCTGTGTGTGATATCTTTAGGTTTTAATAAGAGGCTGCTAAATATGAGTGCCAGACATGGTGCCAGATGCTGAAGGTGGTTCTGACCACAAGAAACAGTAGAATCCTTTCACAGTAAAACAAAACAGAAGAACCAGAACTGGTTCCGATAATCATAGAGCTGTATGTGTGTTTAATACGTGTTGTTTTTACGCTGTGTGTGTTTTTATATTTGCTCAGTTTTTCTTGTGTGTTTCAGTCCCAGGATGAGGGTCTCCTACATCGTCTTTTCAGCCCAAGCAGCTGTCATACTTCCTCTGACTGGAGACAGGTGTGCGCGTCCTCTCCTCTTCATTCTGCTTTGTGTGTTTATGAATTCATTTTAACTGCAAAACAACCTCATGACCCAGAAATATGAATTATTTGAACATTCTTTTCAAACTGTGTTATTTTATCTGCTCAGGTCTAAAATAGACGAAGGTTTAAACAAGCTGAGTCAAATTAATCCCGCTGGTGAAACGTACATGCACGAGGGTTTAAAAGCGGTAAGATTGGCTCAGACTACATTAAAAGCATGTCATTGATCTAACTGCTGACACAGATGATAAAGTCACTTAACACTTTTTCAGATGATAGAATTTGAAAAATCTTTACTAAATTTAAACCATTTAAACCGTTATTGTAAATTAATAATAATAATTGAATAATTTACCTTTTTTTTAGGTGTCACAGCAAATGAAGGATCAAACTTCTCCATCATCGAGTATTATTATTGTTCTTACTGATGGCAAATTGGACATTTACCCTTATGCACTCAGTGTGGAGGAGGTAACACACACTCACTCACACACACTGCAGCCAGTGTGGTTATGGTGATGGTCTATAAATTATTTCATGCCATTTTCAGCCACTGGATTATATTTGAAGCTACCGTTTCAAAGGGTTGTGTTGAATTTAGTCTGGGTTTATAGTTTTTCTGACAGTTAATCCTAATTTCACTGTAATTACAGGTGTCTTTGTTACAGATGCATGATTTAATCTTTCACAGGAAAAAAGTTTTATGTTAAGAGAGAGTTGAACTTGTGATGTAATTCCCAGGCTGACAAAGCACGATTGTTCGGAGCCAGAGTGTACTGTGTCGGAGTCATGGACTTTGACCCCACACAGGTAGGAGGTACTTTATTTTGTATCTTTTATCATTGGCCTCCATTCGGCCTTGCGAGAGAAACTGTGTCTGTAACCGATACCACCACTTGTTTGAACACTGATGTTTTATTAGACTGTTTTGTTTGGGTCAGTGACTATCGGGCTGTAAAAACATAAATGAGCTGTTTTTTTTATTTTTTCTGACCCAGTTTTACAGAACACACCTTAAACCTGTAGCTTTAATTTTTTATACTTTATACATGTTTTCTTGGTTGACTGACTGTTCACTCTGATAAATATCAAGAGACTGAAGCACCACAGTGACTGCAGGCCATTCATCTGCTGCTACTTGTGGGTTTTTTCCTAGTCAGCATTGCCTCATTATTCCTAATGAGATTTACAGCACAAAGAAAAAACTGTAATTACTGTTAGAGAAAGGCAATATAACAGTATTTCATTTCTGCTGGCATCCAATTGTTTTATGTTGCTGAAAGCTTAATAATATAATCAATTTGTAAGAGAATGATTAATATATATAAATCTCAGCAGCTTCTTAAATTTCCTCTGTGCGAGAGATCTTGCATTCCAGTTTCTGACTGCTCACGTTCGGTGGTCTGAAGAGGAAGTAATTACATTACTCTAATTGTATAATGTCAGACAAACTTCCTGCTCGGTTGTCATGAAAGCAGGGGATGAAAGCTTTACCAAGCAGCCCAAGCTTTCATCTCCTGCAACCAGACTCACCCTCCCGTTATGCTGCTGGAACAATGAGCATGATGGCGAGCTGGAAACCTTCCTGACAACTGAAAGGGAAGGACTCCAAAATCTTCATAAAGTATTGTCCTTTTGCTTGCAGCTGGCACAGATAGCAGACGGGACAGAGCAAGTCTTTCCTGTCATGTCTGGTTTTCATGCCCTCAAAGATATTGTCAGCAAGGTGAGGTCCCACTGTGTAACACTGAGTGTGGATGGATTTCATCATGGAACTGATGCACTAAAACCTGCACGTGTTTCTCTGCATCGCAGGTCCTGAAACAGTCGTGCGGTGAAGTGTTCACGATAGAGCCGTCCAGCGTTTGTGTGAACGGTACGTTTGTTTTTGAGCACTTGTTGTTCCTGAGGAGACAGACTGTGCCCTGAGCAGCCAAAACATTATGACCATCTTTCTTATGGTCAAAACTTTTCTTTGGATAACTTTGGATCTTGATATTTTGGAGATCACATTTACACTTTAAAAAGTTTTCATCAAACTATTCCAGAACAACCACTCCTACTTTTTAACTGTGGGTGAGAATGAATTGCAAAGCTCAACATGTTCCAGTAGAACATCATCCAAAATATTCAATATTAAATGTTTCCTATAGAACCTGCTGCAGACATGTCTTCCTCAGGTAAGCTAGGTGCATAAAGTATCATCTATCACACCTGGGTGGTTTAGTGGTGTCCACTGTAGATGGTTTATATGACAGAGTCAGTGTCAGAACTATCTCTAAAAACAAGTGTTGCAGTGACGTGCTTCTCATGCCTTAAATAAACACATCACCAGACTCATCATGTGGTAGCAGAAAAGATATGAATCTCTTTCAAGTTACTGGTTTCCCTCGAACAAATGAATCAACTTTGTAAACTGCAGAATCTAAAATTGTACAAATAACTGTCCAATACATTATTATCAAATTATTAAGTGATGTAATTGAAGCTGTGCAACTATTATTAATGTAATTCTGGCCAGTTGGTGTAAATATTTCAACGTTAAACTGTAAAGGCTTCAGTACAGTTATGTTGAAGGTTCTGATTCATTCAGGGTATGTTTATCCTATATCTGAAAGGGGGGGTGGTGTGCTCTGATCAGTTTGGGATCAAACTGGCAACCCTCCAACTGATTTGTCAGTCACTCTTCCCAAAGGCCAGAACCTCCCTGAATCTTTGGCAGACTGACGAGTAGTGCCTCATGCCGACGTCATGCAGCCACTTGTTTATATTCTATTAAATGAAGCCTATGGGGAAGAAGAGCACCCCACCTATAGTTAAACATGACGGAGGTTCTGTCATGCTGTGGCCTGGGGACCGGGGTCAATGAGTGTGGAAGAGCCACTGAAAAACTTTAACAGGGAAAAATAACTTCCAGTGAACTATCAGACAATGCAGTTTAATTTTACCTGAAAGCATCTAACAAGGACCTGGAGCTGCTTTAAAATCAAACTCTGTAAAAAGAAAAACATTCAAGAGCTTAAAATAATATAAAAAGACAAGAAGGAGAAATTATAGACAAACATAATCAAGAAGCTTCCAGATGGAAGATAAATTATCATCATCAGTAGTTGTTTGTTCCTGTTCACGGTCGCAGGGAGCTGGTCTCTGTCTCCAGTTGTCATTAGGCGAGAGGCGGGGTCACACCTAGACAGGTTGCCGGTACATCACAGGGTCATATATAAAAAAACATCCACACACTCAGTTAATCTCAAGCATGTTTTTGGTCTGTGGGAGGAAGCTGAAGTCCCTGGAGAAAACACACACAGATGCAAACTCCATGCAGAAAGGTTCCAACCTGGTTTTGAACCCCAGACCTTCTCCCTGCAAGGCAATAGTGCTACTCCACTGCACCACTGTGCAGCCCATGTTTAAGTTCATGTATTTTCAATGAATTGTGTGGAAACTGTTTTTTTCTAGAGTCTTTTAATGTGGTACTGAGGGGCTCTGGCTTCAGCGGCTCCAAGAGAATCAACAACATTCTCTGTGTCCTTTCTATCAATCAAGTGACTTACAGTAAGGAGACACACTTCATACACTCACGGCCCACTTTTACATTGTTTTGATTCGACAAAGAAATCAACCCCTTAATGTTACAGCTCTCGTTACACCGATGCTTCGTTGTGCATCCTGGTACTTCTCTGTGATCATCTGTGAGGTGATATTTGATACAGTGTACAGATCTGTAAGCAGCAGTGGAAAATCACAGTCATGATGGCATTTAGAAACAGCGACTGCCTTTTATTGGCTTTAACTGGAGAACAGAGGAGATATTATGAGACTGAGCAGAGGGGGGCGGATGCGCTTCCCCATTAGTCTGTTAACAGATCAATGGCTGTGGTCAGTGTCACAGAGAGGACACAAACAGAACACGACACGTGACAAACGTTCCACAGTTGTTCATCTGTAAGCCAGGTTTTTACTCGTGGATATGATCTTAAGTTTATTAAGTTGAAAGAAGCATTAAAAACCAAGAATTCAAATAAAACGTTATGTATCACTTATTTATTTTGGAGTTTGATTATTGTTTTGTTTTTTGTCAGATGAGAAGCCGACAGTAGTTAAAGATGGTTATCTGCTGTGTCCAGCGCCTCGTCTTCATGAGGTCGGACAGTAAGTCACCACAAATATAAGAAACTAAAAACACACTGAGTTTCCAGTAAAACTGTCTTAAGGTGTTGGATGAACTGAGGTAAGTCTGGCTTGGATATCTCCGGCATTTTAATGAGTAATCCGAGGCTGGTTTGACCTTATCCAGTTCAAACAACACTCTGTTTCAATCTGTCCCCTGTCAACTCGTTCTGTTATCTCTCCTGCTCTGGAACAACAATCCTCCACTGCTGGAACTATCTCAGCTTAATGCAGTTGGTGTTTAAACTACAGTGCCAAATAAGGAAATCCACATAAATGTTAAAAGAAGGGCAGTAACACATTTTTATAATTTATTCTAGGTAAAGAAGTTATTTATGTACAGTCCTTCTCTTTTAAGTTGTATCTGCATCACTTTTTCAATATTTTGTGTTTTGATGAATTTGACAAAGCCCTAAATTTCAAAATAAAAGTTTTTTTGTTTTTTTATTTTGGGAATGCATTTTCTTCTGATCTGGTTT
Organism: Pachypanchax playfairii; assembly: GCA_006937955.1. Taxonomy (NCBI): domain Eukaryota; kingdom Metazoa; phylum Chordata; class Actinopteri; order Cyprinodontiformes; family Aplocheilidae; genus Pachypanchax; species Pachypanchax playfairii. Next base: position 4,882,744 of record SSNP01000014.1, read on the forward strand.
TCTGTGTCTTTGTATGATGAGTACAGATCCGTTGAGGTGCTGATCAGCCTGAACAATGGAAAATCCTACATCTCAAGTTCCATAACTATATCTGCCACAACATGTGTAGGTATTTGTTACAATGTGCAGCAAGAAATAAAATCCTCCTCGAGCAAGTAGAAGAAGAGAGGATTAAATTAAACTGATTACAGGCTGCAGGTGTGATTTGATGTTAAAGTACATGCTGTTTGGTGTTTACTGCAGTCTGATGGGACCTGGGTGCTGTGGCTTCTACTGGCTTTGCTGCTGTTATTGGCTCTGGGTTTACTCTGGTGGTTCTGGCCTCTTTGCTGCACTGTGGTAAATTTACACATTCTTGTTTTTATTTACTCTGTTTTTAAAATAAAGTCATGTACAAACAACCTGAGCTGTGCTACACGTCACCATTTTTACTTTTTATGATGCATTCAGGGATTACTGAGCTTTTAGGAGAATAGAAAAACACTCATATTAAATAATTTCACGTCAAAAATATTTTTGATATAATTTCTTTGTGTGTAAACATGTTTGGTATTGTTTATATAGGTCATCAGGGACCCACCCCCCTCCCGTCCGCCTCCTCCGCCTCCTGTCATTGTGAGTAGAACCCACATTGTTTGGGAAAGTATTTTGTGAAGGACGAGTTGTTATCATGTTGGTATCTTTGGCAGGGGTGATTGAGAGAAAATCTAAATTTGGGCGAACACAGAAGGAGCGTCGGTGGAGTTTGGGAGGGAGACTGAACATGTTTTGCCAGATTTTATTTGTTGAGCTTGAGTGAGAAAATAAAATTCTTTGCACTTTTCATTGTTACATGTTTAAGATTAACTTCAGTCTCAGAAATATACCGCTACAAATTAATATATGGAGTGCTGATTTATTTATTTATTTTTTATTTAATTTGGATATCAACATTTAATCTCTCAGAACATGAATTTAATAGTTCAGTATTTGGGGCCCGTAGTACTGTACTTTCTTTTTTTCTCTTTAAATTTTCCAAATTAAGTTTTCATGTTTTTTCTTTAAGGAGCCGGAGGAGGATCTTCTTCCCAAACACAAGTGGCCTACAGTAGACGCTTCATACTACGGAGGAAGAGGTCCAGGAGGAATCAGACGCATGGAGGTACAGAAAATAAAAAATCTCAATATTATATAAATTAAGATGAAAAACATTCCTCAGACAGTATTTATAATCTCTTTTGGACATTTGATTTATCTGGCACATGTCAGTGATGGTAAACTTTACCCCTTTCTGTAGGTGAGGTGGGGGCAGAAGGGATCTACAGAGGAGGGATCACGACTAGAAAAAGCTAAAAATGCTGTAGTCACTATGCCAGAGGACGTAGAGGAGCCCATCATTTCAAGACCTCCACCAAGACCTCCTCCAGTCTACAACCCCCCATCCCAGTCAAAATGGTACACTCCCATCAAGGTCAGACAATGATCCTTTTTATCATTAAAGTAACATTAAAGGTACTCTGTTCACATGTTCCTCCACCAAATGAATGATAATAATGCTGTTGTTCATTCTCATTACCTTTAATTTGGTTTGAATCTCAGGGGCGTATCGATGCTCTGCTGGCGTTACTGAGGAGACAGTATGACAGAGTCGCCATCATGAGACCAACACCGCATGACAAGGCAAGAAACCCTCACCATACTTCACTTTGTTTCCTGAATCAGAGTCTGTGCAGTGTGAGGCTGAAGGTCCCACCTGCACATAAACACAGATTAAACATACAGCAGCAGCAGCAAGGGAAGAACTACATGAATCAACACAAATCCAAATATTCTATTTGTCAGAGGATTTCAAGCACATATAAGATCCAACCACTAGGTGGCGCTTCTTTTGTTTCCACTTCAACTTCCACATGATTTTCTGTCCATTTCTATTACATCTCAAGGTCTTTCACAGACAGAAAAATCTCAGATGGTCCAGGATTTTTTTAATTATTATTATTATTATTATTACAAGACATGTTGAGGGAAAAAAAATGAAACAAGGTTTTGTTTGAACTTAGCATTGATTTCAGGACTCGGTTGTAGTTTCCAATAAAATAATGTTCAACTGTCAGTGGTTATAATCGTATTGTTTATCAGTGTAGGTCAACTTTTTGGCAGATAACTTATTATGTTTGCATGAACGAGATAAATTAAGAACATCTCTCCTAATTTTTTTCTGCTAATCTGTATCTTTTTGTTTTCTTCAGGGTCGCTGCATAAACTTCACAAGAGTTCGATCTTCCTGATGTAAAACCACGTGGATCAACTTTCATTCTCTTCCAGTTTTGGCCGAAGATGAAAAAACCTGATGAATATCCAAAGTTTTTAAATACAAATCTGAACCACCGAGCTGATGTTGCTACATTGACATCTCGTCTAAAGCAAATGATAAAACAAATTCTGTTAATATTTTTATTTAAAAGACAAAAGTTTCTGTCACAAAAAATCTTTAGTACAAGTACCCCTTGTTAACACAAAAGATACACAAAAATCTTACAAATACATGACAATAAAATGACACATTATAAAAAAGGAGTGGCATCACTTTCACTCAAAGCTGGATATTAAAACATTCTCACAGGATTCCAGATGGAATAAAGGGAAAAAACTAGAGTCTTTTTTTACATACAGGCTGCACACACACAAATATACATCAGTTTGTGCTTCATTCTGACCAGGAATACTTATTTTTTTGTAATACATAAACTGGTGTTGTAAAAGCTTACATCACAGAGAGCCAGCCAACCAGCAACAAGCTCATTGTGAAACTCATAGTGATTAATAAAACTTCAAATACAAAATACAGCTTAATGCTATAAACACAGAAGGACTCGTACAAATGAGTCACCAAATCCTATAATACACACACACAAACACTGTAGTACATTTTGTTCTCATTATGCTGATGCCACTTGCATCACAAGATGCACAAATGCAGATAAAATGCTGAATGCTATCTGTATTTGTGAGTATGAGTCTGTGACTGCTGCACCGACTTTCACGAAATGTCCCAAAAAAGACTGAAAGCTTGAATGACGACTCCAAATACAGCCACACTGCTTTAGAAGTATGTTATAGTCCTTCTTTCATACCAAAATTTCATGCAAATCAACAATATTTGGATTTCATGACTATCAATTACTGTAACATTTGGAAAAAATCCAACGTATGAGGCCGCTGTTCCCACGCTGATGTCCTGCAAGTGCTTTCAGACGGAGCGAAGCTGATGCTTTGTTTGAAATAGATCCAGTTTTTTTTATTGTAACTTTGTTAAAATGTGATTTTGGTTATTATGATGTCACTGTCCCACAAGTTTCTGATTTATAAATCGTTTCTGCTTCTTGTGATCTCAAACATTCAAAGGCATGAGTTTGTCTGTCAGGAAACTGCATCCATTGTCCCACAGGACAGTGTTTAGGTCCAGGATGTAAACACAGGAATCATTAAAACACCTCATTTATTAACAATATGTAAAACAAAAGAAACTTTTTTTATCTTAAGATCGATTCTCTCGATGGAGAAGGGAAGATCTATAAAAAAAACAAATAGGACAATCAACATTATTAAAGTTATGTAATCTTTCTGTGTATTTAATTATTTGCAAACATGTATTAACACCCACCGGAGAGACCTCCGACTGTCTTTCTCCATGTTGTTCTCAGGTCCTTCACTCTCATACGAGGCCAGATGCAGCTCTGTAAGATTAAGAAGAACTCAGTTTGCTTTTCAGGTTTTTAGGTTTCAGTTTTATTATTCTTCATAAATTGTGAGATAGGAACTGACCGTCTTCAGTAAAAACAGGGGTGGTGACAAGATACTGAAGGATGCGGCGCTCTCTTTCGAATGGACAAATGACCTGACGCCAAACCAGGAACTCGCTCACCTGCTTGGCGAGCTCCCACAGTTTCTGTTAGGGCACAACAACAAAAAATCAACATAATAATATGTAAACACATGCCTTTTACAACTTAAAATGTATTTTTTTATAGGAACAGCATCAACATGGAAAATTCATTTTCTTTTTATCACCACAAGGGGGAGACATTGCACAACACACGAAAATCTGTTGCCAAAATCCTGCTCGAACTGACCTCAAAATTGATGTGTCCACTGGGCAGGCGGTTAGAACAACCTTCATTCAGGAAGTAGATGTCCTTAATGAGGAGACTGAAGAAAGGAATCACAATCTGCAGGGAAGAGATAACAGCTGGTTTGTTTTTTTAATACTTGTGAGTCAAGTTGTTCTTTTTTTTTTGAGAAATCCTCTGGGTTTCCTCACCTTCTCCTGGCTGCTGTGAGCAGTCTCAGACCTCTGGGTGGCGCCACGGAGCGCAGTGCGGTAGTTACTGAAGTTACTGGATGGATCCATCTGGTGCTGAATGAGATCACACAGTAAACATCCACTTAAGGCCAGCAGGCTTTGAGCTGACAATTAAAACAAAGTTACAAGACAATTGATTCTTACCTCCAGGATTTCAAATTTGTCAGTGTTGACTTTATTCCAGGTCTTCTTCAGTCTGGCAACAGGACTCATGTTCATCCCAGCTGTAGAACAGAGAAATGATGAGTTTACAAAGCATTTCCAGAGACAGACTGAAGACAAAGAGCAGGCTGGAGAGCTACAGACTTCCACTAACTGAGTTTATACTTCCTTAAACTGATTAGGGTGAGCCTAAACTCCAGCTGGCATGACATTTGTTGCCTTTAGTTAATTTAGTGGCTCTGCTAAAGGGAAAATGGGGGAACTACAGTTTGCATCCTGTTTTACAGTAAGCAATAACAAGCAGGGCTGTAATAGAACAGATCTATCATGTCTAATACTTAAGTCCTTTTTATTCACCGGTTTATATCGAGTAACCATGGCAATGAGAGAGTTGCTAATGGACATACAACCTGCAAATCATTAATATCGATGATCTAAAGTAGCATCCAAACTCTTCAATTTATAACAAAGCTTTCTTTTTTCACATGCACAAATTTTACTTCCTATAGAAGATGCGTGATGTTAGCGTTCCTGTTAAATACTCACTGATGATGGCCATGAGAGAGTTGAAGTTGCCGATGTTGAAACATTCCTGAGCCACGTCGATGAAGAACTCTATGATCCGTGCTCTGTGTTTCTTTTTAGCTGGCTTAAATTAAAAATAGTAGAAAAACATGTAGTTGAGGACTTTGATAGTATTGGAGTTTTGGGGGGGTCATTCAGCTTTTGATTGATGTAATTGGGATCTATGTGTTTAAATCAGCAACATAACATACCATACAAATCTCAGTAGCCACCAGGTAGCTGAGCCTGTTGAACCAGCTGACGTAGGCCTCAAGGTTGCTCGTTTTACGTTTCCGGAAGAAACCCTGAAGCAAAAGGGGAAGCAAAGACAATGAGTCTGTCAGATGGGCAAATATTTAAATAATACTGAGTAGGTCACATGACTATATCTGATCTTTAAACAGGTGAAGGTTTTCCTGTTTGTCAGAATACACGCATGTGAAAAAAGCCTTCGTAATAGATATGTAATCAGTCGTGCATGAATACAAACAGAAAGTACACAAAATAAAATCTACCATGTGTGACGTATTGATGACTTCTCACAAGCAAATAATTTAGGCAGCTACAATTTACAGATGTTCCCCGAACACCTCCTTTAGGCCAAAAATACACAAACTCCTCGTTCAAATGAATTTAAATGTTGCACTTCTTTAAGAATACTGAATCAAGTGTTGTGAAGAAAAAAGTTTCACACATAAGAATAAAAAAGACTTTCTATTTGGCATCATCTGCACAGTCCTCTGAAGTTTATCCAATAAATGTCACAAAAAAAGAGACGTAAGGAAACGCGCTGCCGGTCTATAATTTTCTTCAGTAATGGATCCTGACAGCTTTCACACCCACACGACCTTTGACCCGCACAATATGTCTGTTATTATTTCTTCTCATTTCCATCTGATTCTGACTTCCTTGGTTTTCTATAAGACATGTAGCTTCTAAAGGTCCTCCTGCATAAATAAATTTAACTTGATGATGCAATTCCAGAGATTCACGGCTCTATTAAAAGCTTACACAACACCGGCATCCCACACCACTCCAAACTCCCCACTCTGAACACCTCAGGACCCCTTTCTCTGACTCAACCACTTTTTTACACAAAGTGAGTCTTATATAACGGCAGCAGCTCCGGTGAGAGCTCGTTCTCCTCAGCGCCGCCTGAAAACGACCCTCCAGCTGATTTGTAAGATCACTTGTGATAGAAAGAACTCCTCGGATGCACTGAGACGTGCACAGCGAGGCTCTTTTATTCAGCGTTTCAGACGTTTTCAAAAGCTGAGATAAAAATAAACCTGAACAAGTCCCATTATATCTGCCCCAAGCTTCTTTCATGTGGTTTTTAAAGCAAATTAACTTGAAATGAAGCGGACCACAACTAACATTCAAAGCATCATACAGAGAAACCTTCAAATCACAATCATAACAAGTTACTTGAAAATAACTACAGTGTGTGGCTTTTCTGTGTCAGAACTTTGATGTTGATAATTACAAGCAGGTCGTTTTGCTTTATACTGAAACTTTTTATAGGCGAACAATAAGCTGCTGAATGAGTTTCAGAGCGTTTAGGGAAAACGCCCATCGTATGGAAAAAAGGCAAAACACTTTTCAAGATTGAAAAATCTTTGATCTGCTGTGAGAATAAAATATTCAAACAAGATGCAATATGTTTTAAAATGTATTAAATGTCTAAAATTGGTTAAAAAAAACAGAAAATCCGGAGATGTTTTCATGAAAGTCCATTTTACCTTGTGGTTCTCCAGAGGATCCTTCATGGCGAATGATTGGATGAACTCCTCTGGACCAATGAAGCTCAGTCTGTCCTGGAAGACATGAAAAAAAAAGATTTTCACCAACAGCAGGATGATGGAACTCAAAAATGTCATGAGGCTGAAAACTTTCTCAGTTCTTATCAACTTTAGATGTTGTGTAACAACAGCTGATCTTACCAGTTCAATGTGTGTTAGCTGCTGAGCGAGGATGAAAGGATCGTCGCACACGCTCAGTACGTCGTTTCGCTGAGCTGATGCCTGTTTGCTCTTTAGTGAAGCGGGACGCTCCTGTGCCACTGTGTTGAGCGCCGCCACGGCCTCTTCGTACTGACCGAGAGCAGAGAGGCGCTTGATGAGACGCTGGGTCATCTGCTGCATGACTCGCCAAGAGTACTGAACGCACAGACATAACACACAACGTAAGAGACGTGGTAGTGACACAGGCTCTAAATAGGTCGATAAAAATCTCTAAGGGGACATTTTTGTTTTATCTGCAGACGTTTAATGCTGACCTCATCTCCTCGAGCCACTTGGAGCATCATGTCTTTGAGGCAGCGCATCATCCGCTCGTCTCTGAAGTCATATGGAAAGGTCTCTGTCCACTCCGTCAGTAGCTGGACCAGTTTAGGCGCCACCTCACGAAAGCGAATCTGAAAGCATGAACAAGACTTAGAATGAACCAGTCGACACTTACTGCCTTTCTGCTGAGAATATTCAATTTTCTGCTTCAGTGAGATCTCTTGTTTGTTTTGGGTTTTTTTATGCTGAGTTTGTAGGTTTAACAGTGGGAGTGAGTCTGTGTGTGTGTGTGTGGGGGGGGGCATGAGAGTGAGTGCATGTGAAGTAATTACACCTGTACGTGTATGTGTGTGCTTGTGTGTGAATGTGTAATCCGCCCACCTTGTCCAGCAGAGCGTCTCCGGACCTCTGCTGCTCCACACACAGGTGACAAACCCTGGTCATGAGCTCGTACGGGTGCAGGAAGACGCGTGAACTCAGCAGGAAAGTGAACACATACGACCTCTGAAAAACATGGAACAAAGCAGCTTTCAGGGAATCAGAAGAAAACGCAGCACTTCATCGAGCGTCAGCTCGAACAAATCCATTAGCAACCACCAAGAAAGGTGTTGCATAACCTTTAAAACATGAAGTTTAGTGGCGCTTACGTCAGGGTAGTAGTCTACAGTTGGAACAAGGTGCTGGATCAGAGCCTCAAGAGAAGCTGAAACCAAACTGTTGTCATGGTAACACATTTCCCCATAGCTGGCAGTGATACCATGTCCATAAAGTCGAGCTTTTGTGGAGGTCCCATTGCTACGACACGACTGGTCGCTGCTGCAGCTGCTCGTGTGCCGGTACGCCCGTCCCGGACAGGAAGTGCTGTGCTGACGAGGGCTGTGGGGCTGCGGGGAGGAGTATGGGTTCTCCGAAATCACACAGCTGCTGCTGTAATGATGCTCCTTTGCAGTTACAGAGGAGACAGAGGAGCTTCGATACGCGCTGTGAGGCTGCGGTACATCGTAGGGGTTTTCAGCTGCCGAGTAGGCGCCGTTGTACACGCTCTCCCTCGAAGGTTTCGGGGCAGTGTTGCTACGGTACGGGCTTTGAGGCTGCGGATGGTTGTTGTTGTTGTTGTAAGGAGGGCAGGAGTTGAACTTCCCTGCATATGGAGTTGTGGGAGGCATGGCGCCCTGTTGAGACGAAGACATGTTTTTTAATGTAGAGTTGATTCTGATAAACACTGAGGATCAATCAAAATGTATCAAGATCAACAGAAATATTATTTTTCTATTCTTCTGTGTGACTATAATTTGACAAAAACTGAACTAAAATGGTCCCATTTCATTACAGAACACCGAGGTTTGAAAATATCGAGTAAGTAAGTTTTTGTCCCTTACGCTTGATCCTTGAATTTTTGGTTTACCCCTCTAAACGGATACATGAGACGGCGAAGTGATAAAAGACTGACCCCACCCCCATAAAACCAGCAGCTGTAAACTGGAGTGGTTTACCATGGCTAAAAGGGACACTGTTTTACCTAATCCTTCTGATGTTTTGCCTAAAAATGTCACAGATTCTTCATTTAGACTTTAGTGTAAAATGTGCCAACGTGTTTAAAGGTGAATAATTATTCTCCTTTAGGTGTTTATCCATAAACTAAATGGATTTTAATGTGTTTAACCTTTGAAGCTGCCACAGCTAATCAACACCAGCAAACAAAAACATGTCTACAACTCAGTCAATTATAGATATCGAGCTAAAATGTCATGTGTTATCAGCTGAAAGTCATGAACAACAACAGATCCTAAAAGATAAGACAATATTTCATGAAACTGTGCAAAATTCTTTTTTTTTCCTTCAAGATTTGACCAGAACAGCTGTGATTCCACCATTTCTCGACATGAGATTATCTCGGATTAGAATTATGGGATGAAATGTGTTAGGTATTAAACATTCCTTTATGAAATGTTGATGAAGTTAACTGAACACATCACATGGCATCAGAACGGCGTCAACAGATCCTGCAGCGCTCAGAAACCCCGATGAAGGACAAACACCATTCTTCCAAAAAATGTGCCCTTCATCTTGAGTTTTGATAACATGTGATACCAAAATGACTTTAATTCTGCACATTCTCAAGCCCATATTTGGGACTATGGACAAAATAATCCCTGAAAAGTTACAGAAAGAAAACAGGGAGTCTGCGGAGGAAGAGGACTGTTCCCTAACTGGTTTGTTGTTTTATTCCAGACTGTAATGAAGATTTCTGTCATCAACAAACCCAAAACTAAAATTAATTACAGAGTAAATGCTTTACACTCATAATGATATGTTCTCACCACATTATTTAATCCACTATCACTACTCTTGACGCCACTCTTGCGGCAGGTAACTGACTATCCTTCAGTCAACATAGAGACAAAGTCACGCCTACAAATGTCTCCCGTAGTGTTGCAGATTTCCTGCTATTATATTCTATCAGCCCACTTCATTCCCAGGGAATCTTGGTTGATGTTTAAGCTGCATTCAGCGATTGTGAAAATACAGTATCTGTTTGAACAACACACTAAACAGAGACTTACGAGCGTCTGTGACAGTAATCACACTTGATCACATAATTTTAGCCCTCCCTTTATTTTGTATTTGCAACATTTGAAAGACTTCTTCAAAATAAACAAGCCCATTTGTTGTGGAAATTTCTACAAATCAGCTTGAAAAGCTTTTTCCACTGCCCTCGCGTTACCTCAGCCTTTGTCACATTCTTGAAGTTCACTTGTTGGCAGCCGTGCAACATGTGGGGAGGAAAAAAAAAAAACAAAACGGAATGACATATGGATGATCTCAAGTCAGCCATGATTTTCTGTCTTAATGGTTAAGATAATTGGATCTGAGGTTGGTAAGCTGATCCAAGATTGCCAGCAAAGCGTGCTTTAACTGTGGAGCCATCTTTATCCTGCTACTGTTGTCTGTCTATATGTATGTATCACATGCGCTCACACACACACACGGATATACCATTGTACCAGAGAACAGAAACCCCACAGGAATCCAGCAGACTTTTGTTTGGTCCACACGAGCGCCAACAGAGGAGTGTCTGCTGCAGCCAACATCTTACACACACACATCCACCCTTGTCCACTATGGCGCCGATCCCCATGCCATTATAATCCCCACTAACATACACATATCACACATAAACACAAGAGTGCTGGAGCGACACACATCTTATACCACAGCTTTTGGCATCCTGCCTTTGTAAAGCCAGTCCAACCCTGAACTCTGCGATCTCAACCTGCTGCTCTCTTACTAAATCTGTTGAAGGATCTCAGCTTCTTTACCTCTTATTAAAAAAGAAACGCAGCCAAAGGTGGTCAAACTGAGATGAGAACCCAGTGAGAAGTATTTTCTCCACTCTGGCTGTCCTTTTCTTTCCCATTCTCAAGGTCTCTGTTTGCATTGAGAGCAAAAGAAAACACATCTCAGAACTCCAAACCAATCAGGATTTTTCCAGACTGACTTCCTGAATAGTTGACCCTTCGGATGTTTGTGGCTTCCATGCTGTAGCACTAAAATTGAACTGTTTCTAAATCATAGGTTGGACTCCTTGTGCATAGATTAAAAAGAGCGTAGTTTTACTTTGAAAGGTTTGTTTACATTCTCTTGCTTGTAAACTCTGAAAATTGCAGCCTTGTGAAGTGACTGATGTGGTTTGGTTATAAAGATGCAGTAAGAAGCAGATATGTAGAAAAACAACTACGTATTGCTTATGCATTAAACTGTTTACATTATTAAAGAGGTATTTGATGCTTTTTGGTTCTTAACATCAAGTTTATAGTGTGACACGACACAGAAAATGCTCAGATATTATATGTGTTGCCTAAAACACCATAACAGTTCATTAAAAGCTCCAACACCATCAGCTAATTGATACATTTAATGCAACAAAACACATGAGGGCTTTTCTTTTTTTCTTATTTTATAATTTTAGGAGGTTTTAATTTGTAGTTTTCACCTGTAAGACAGATATTCAGTGGGTTTTTATCAGGTAGATCAAGCCCAGCAGAGCCCAACAGGCCAGTATGTGTGTGAGTGTGTGGTAGGGGGTGTATCTTCAACAATAGATGTATTATCTCTCCTGTCATGGTATTAGTAAATACACAAAGACCCCCGGGAAGAGATCAGAGCAGATGAGAGCAGATTGGACACACACAGCAGCTTTCACACACTCTGCTGCTCATTGCTGTCATGATGTATGACGCCCCAGCTTCACAGGAACCCAGACTGGGATTATTCTTTTCATCAGTCAAACAAACAAAAAAAAAACAAAAAAAAACAGACTTTCTGGTTCCTTTGGAAAGTCTCAATTTATCTCATATTCTGTGAGGTCCAGAGTCACAGCCTTCCATTACATTTATACGTGCAAATCGTATAAAGGAGTTTGTCTTTGTGTCCTTGGAAAAGACACATAATCACACTAATATGTGGACTGAGTGGATGTGGGTCAAGTACAAGGACATCAGCAACTTAGGATTGTTCAAAACATACTTTGAGGGAGTGTATTGGTGTATGAAATGAAAAATACTTTATTTATCCCAGAAGGGAAATTCAAGCATATTCAAATATATACTGTATATACTGTATATATATATATATATATATATATATATATATATATATATATATATATATATATATATAAAGTACACAGTTTATGACTAACACTGACATTCTAAATGGTACTTTTTCTGTGCAAAATGACTCCCATGAGCAGCTTTTACTAATTACAAGTAAAAAACTGATGATAAAGGAAAAAGGAAAGACTCCCACTTTTTGTGTTATCTAATAAAATCAGATCAACAGCTAATGTTTCCATAGTAGTTGTAAAGCACCGTGAAGTTATCTAAATCTTGGCATGAACAAGACATTCTAAGATATTCTGAAGGCAGAGAACAATTTAATAAGTTCCAGAGAGACTCATCTGTTCATGGCAGGGGTGAAGTTCAGCATGTACCAAAGGTTAACACAAAGTGGACACTTGAATACGTTTCTGAGTCAAAAGGAACACTTTGCATCTGATAAGAAGACCCATAAAACAATTTGTTAGTGTGCAAATATGCTGAAGTTGTGCACGGCTATCCCTCCCTCCATCGGTTTTGCACCTGATGTACTTTGGCACAACACGTTGTAGGAGATAAGAGGTGAGCAAGAAACACATTCGGATCTGAAGGTAACTTCTCTACGTGCTCGCGTCATGTGATCAGGAAGTTCTGATGATGGACATAAGCTGCAGCTCAAAAGACAATTTCATTATTATCAGATTATTATCACAAACTCAGCAGAAACAATTACAGCTGATAGTGTCACAGTTCCTGAAGGAGACGTTCATGTTCCTTTTTCCCTTCTTGATACATTTTTCCACATTTTGTTGATGCGATTTGGTGAAACACATAAATAATTGACATATATGTCAAAAACTGTTATAGTTTTCTATTAATCCTGTTTTGTTTTTTTTTCAAACCTGAAGCAACATGGAAGATCACAGGTCAAAAACATGACTCACAGTAAAGTATGAGACATGTATTGCATGTTTTTCCAGTTTTCTTGGCATTCATTGAATGCACCCCCTTTAATTTTCCAAAAGCCTGAAAATCTGGAGTAACTTTCCAAAGTCAAAGATGAAATGTTCAGTATTCTGATCTAAGAACCAATAATTCACAGATAAATTAAATCAAACAATGATAAAAATCAGCCAATTAGAAGCAACAACTGTGTCTCCATCTCCATTTGTTTGTGTTTGAGGGTTGCTTTTACTGATCTGTGTTTACACGACCCTCTGAACTCTCTCAGTTGATTCATCACTACCAGATTTTTTACGTCATCAACACACCAAGTAAAGTACCCCACTAAGGTAGGAGGAAACAGCTCAAAGCCCAAACAAACACTCGAGGAAGCGTGCGGGTCAGATGAGGCCTGCAGCCTCTGTCAAAACATCAGCCGCTTTTAAAAAGCCATCACTAAACCTGATAAAGCAAACAGAGCCGGACACAGACTCAGATCACTGATATGAGAAAACACTTGGGCCAACAGTGCGTTCAAGCATGTGTTTCCTTGTATCATTAACACACCTCATCATTTGGGAGGCTAGTACATTATTAACCCAGAGCCAGATAGGATGAAGACTCATGATCTCATCTGTTACTACGATATAATAAACCTCAGCTTGTCTAGAAACACCTGTTTTACAAGTAAACCAGTGCATTTCCCACAGAGTGGACTGATGTTAAAAAATACAGGGAATAGAAACAGATCCATCTCAGACAAGAGCCGCGATCAGCCTGCAGCAGATGCCTGGAAGGAGCTGGAAGCTTCTGTAGGTGTGAGCAGGGAATAAAGCTTTTTAAAGTTTAGCTGGCCAAACGTCAAACTTCTCTCTCCCTCACACACAAGTTCTGTTTTCTTTTCCCTACGCATAAACACACACACACAATCTGTTAGTTTATCTCTCTCCCACACACACACACACACACACACTAGACCACACGCCTTCATTACGGGCTTCTAACTGAGTCATAAGAGCGTAAAAAGTGAAGGCTGACTGTGAAGGAGCCACGCTGCGCAGCCAGCGTCCCAACGCAGGTGCTGATGAGTAATGTTGGCTTCTGTCTTCCTGCCTAATTATAAACTCACATGGGTGGTAAACAATAACAACAACAAATCCCTTAAACTGGGAAAAAGTCAAGAGTCAGACTCAACTTCATGTTTGTAATGTCAGTTTCGATCACCGAGCTGTGCAGAATAAACTGAGCCTAACTTTAATTTTAATAGTGTTATATAATCTTTTTAAGAGTGATCTTTCTAAAAATAAATAAATAATAATAAAAAGGATTAAGAAAACTAACTTTGCAACTAAAACGGTGGTTGAAATAAACTAAGAAAGTGTATTAATTAGGCTAAAACAAATCTTATTTGTATAGTTTCTGGAATAAATAAATAAATAAAACATCTTTCTTACCTTCCGCGGTGGTTAAAATCTGTTTATAATCGTTTTAACTGGTAGAAACGGAACTAACTGAACTATTCGTGATGTTTTTTCTCCCGATCGAGAGGAACTCAGATCCAGTGTCTCAGCAGTGAGTCCGTGCAGAACTCGGTTCCATTGTGTGCCTGCGCTCCAGCCTTTACACTCATTTATTTGAACCAGCACAGCCGTGTTGACTGAAGCGAAGCCTATTCAAATGACTTTCATGGAGCCGGGAAAACGGACCAATCACAGGACGGAGGCGGTACTCTCTTGGGGGAGTATTGACCAATTGCAAATGAGGAGTGAAAAAATCGAATTTTTCCGTGATTTTGATTGGCTGTGTCGCCCTTGATCCAGTTCTCTCTTTTGGTTCTCTTATGGTGTTTTTGTTGGAGAGCCGAAGGTGTAAGGTTTCCCTCCTGGAATGTGTTTGAGTGTGTGGTTGCATGTTGGTATGAAAGAAGCTGGGGGAAAAGCAACTTTTAGGTTGTTTTATTTTGTGTTTTAGTTGCGTTTTTGTCTCAACTTTGTATCAAAATAAAAAGATATTACAAAATACTTAATGGAAATAAAAGTTTGGACTTAGATGCGTTTATTATGATCTAAAACACAGATATTGCTTTATGAAAGTAACATGTTAGTTAAAAGGTTCATGTGGAGAATAGTACGGGAGACGACCAGAACTTTTTCCTGATTTTCTTTTTCACAGGTTAAGTAAAATATTAGTATAAGATGTTCTTTTTATCACTTCACATCGAATAAACAATGACAAGGAGCAGTTTGTTTCAGCCACCAGAATGAAATACAACCAAAAATGAAATAAAAACACAGGTTTTTAAAGCTTTTAGACGCCTGACTTGGTCAGCAATCTTGTCTGTCATCAGATTCAAGTGGAGTTGCAATTAAAGAGGGCTGAATATACTCATTTACAGCTCCGTATTTATTTCCAGGACTCCACCAAACTTTGCACAACCGATCTTTATTTATCCTACACTGGTTCTTTATGGATCTGTCAGTTCACTGAAACAACCTGAAACATCAGCACAAACTTTGCTGACTCTAGTTCAGGTTAAACCGAAACTTTTGCAACAACCAAGTCAAACTAAATTCACCCAGAATGAATGAAGTTACCCAAATATAGACTGTGGTTGTACCACACTAGCATGTGGTACGGCTGTGCTGTTATTATGTGCTATAATAAAGTTGAAAAAGGGATTAATTGGTTGTTGGTGTATTCTGATGGTAAAATACAATATGAAGATTTTAGAGCAGATTTACAACCTTTTTGTGTTTCTTTACACTTCAGAGAGGATTCACAGCCGTACTATGGGTAGTTTTTAAACTTTATTTAATTATTATATAAGACATTTTTGTTTAAGTTATTTGCACAAATGCCAACTCCACAGTTCTGCTAAGCTTTTAAACTGTAGCTGATTTTGTGTAAACGTGTAATCACAGTTGTTGACTCTCAATAGCTGTATAATCCTCTTCTCCTAAGAGTTTTGAAAGGATTTCACCATTCCGCAAGTTTAGAGACATTACTCAACTTATAACACAAAATTATCCCTAAATTGACACAAAAACTGCAGGGTTATAATAATTAAACTGGCATGTAACAACAGGAATATGTTTTTCATGTTTTATTGTAGGTCTCAAGACGGTGGAGTAGATAGTGAAAAACCAAAGCTTAGTTCTGGACTTTCTTTTAGACACACCTCATCTGATTTTCTAAATGTTTAGAATATACAACAAATATTTATACAAACCACGCTCTAAGAGTCTATATTCACTTGAAATATAGCAATTAAAGCAAGATGGTTGCACATATTCCCACCCCCTCGATTACCACACCACTGCTGTTATCCATCTCAGCCAGTCAAATCCCTTTTTCTACTTGCATAAACACCAAATTACATAAACAGTGCTTTAGACTTGCAGCCTAGCTGAGTCCTTAGGTTGTGGGCGGCGCTGGATTTTTGATCACTGACGCCTCTTACATTCTGACACATCACCGTTCAGGCGAGAATAGCTGATTTCTGACTTGTTCAGGCTGCAGGGTCTTGTCATTTCAATAATCCAACTCCCACACCGAGCACCCCGGCACACAGCTTCCGGTTGAAGCCATCTATTCATGGACTGTAAATGCACTGAGACAAAGTTCTCCCATACACACATGTGAAAACATGCATCTTCCTCCGGTGGTAGTTGGCCTTTTCAGATCACTATAAAGGCTGCTTTATACCACTGAGTAAAGAATACAGTGTTGATGTCACGGCAACAAATGCAATTATCATTGAGTGTGTTTTAAGGTCGTCTGCTGATTATAACTGATACCAATATTTTAATTGGATTGAAGATATTTCTGCTTGTTTATCTACAGTAACTATCAGAAACACTGCTGAATGATAAAGCAGGTAAGAGATAAGAGTAACACACATAAGCTGCCATATTGGACTCTTGTACATGACTCCATAGAACGCCACCCACTGGCTGTATGTGTGTATACTTATAACATTATGATGTTTTAATATTACATGAATCGACATTTGTTCCTGAAATACAAATTTCAGTCTAAATGTATGTTTTCAACTTGAGTGGTCTTAAGTAACTTCTTTGACAAGCTAAAAAATTGTATATATATATATATATATATATATATATATAAACCTGACTGATGTTATCAAAGTTCATACATAAAAGGGTTAAAACTCATTTCAGTAATTTATAGAGCAGTGTGGGGGTGTTTAGTGTAAAGCTTTAGTGTTTCATTAACTATTAAAAACACAGCCAAGTAATAGTTATCTTGCCTACATGTGCCTGTGTTGTACACACAGCCTACTCACATGAGAGATATAATAATCAGTCAACCAGAGATAGTTGCATACATTCACTTTCTAAAGTTTTACTCCAACATCACTGTAAAAACTGGATTTTGTTTTGTTTCTAAATTGTTACAAACCTTCATGGAGATTTTAACAAACGCAGTCTGTTTTAATGTTACAGGACAGTGACTCAAAACTGAGCAGTGACTCAAACCCAAACAAAGGCTAAAAACAATGATCTAACGTAAGCGTATCTGCACCCAGATCAGCTTTGAACTTTAGTGAAAATCTGGGTGTCTGTGGGTTATTTATTTCATTAGCATTTAAAATTTGAAAAAGAAAATGAGTTCAAAAGCAAACAACTGTAAATATCCTCCATATTTAGAGTTTTTATCTAAAAACTGTATTTTTTCCAAATAGACTAAATTAACCCTGACATTCATTTTGATTTTTATTGTGATTACAAGAGGTCATTTGTACAGTATTTCTAAAACAGGCAAATCAAAGGAAAGTAAAGTCTTGTAATGTTTTTGGCTGATTTATTTGTCTTTTACCACCTGTAAAACTGACTCTCAGCTGTTTGATTTAGCCAGTTTGTTGTATTTTAGGGTTTCAGGGAAATGGTGACAGACAAAACAAGTGATGTCAGTCGTCAGCAGCAGCAGAAAATGTGCGTGCTGTTGTGAGTGTGGATGGGATTACACAGTGACAGCTGGATGAGATCATTATAGTTCGGGAAAGGGGGTAGAGTTGGAGAACGGGAGGGGATGAGGGGGTATAATGAGTCTTTAGAGAGGAGGGAGACATTTGTAGAGCCACTTTTCTTTTCATGAAAAAATGGCATCTGCTTACATCTTGTGATAATATTCCAGCTGTTTTACTAGATATGAGCAGATGTGCTTTGTGTTGTTTTGCATTTATGTTTATATGCATTTAGTATTTTAACCTAGAAACATCAAACAAGCTGTGTGAGCCTGAAGAGAGCCAAAATGTAGGATGAATTGGGAACGAGGAAGAGCGAAGAAACAGTGGAAGAGGAAGATAAGTGACGCAGGAGTTCCAGTAAAAGGTCTGACTCAGCAACTGGAAGCCCCCTGACCCCCGTCTGCAGACAATATGGGGGCAATAATCGCTGTTTCTACTGAGGAAAAGGTCACAAACTCCAGCAAGACAGCAGCAGGAAAACATGGAAACAGCTTTCTATGATTGTTTGTTTCCAAGATGCTGTTTGAAGGTGTTTAATACAAACAAGAAAATGTTTGTTTGTTTACTTTAAAGAAAACTTTTCACTTTCCTCGACCAGGTTATATCACATCGGATCAGTTTTGGAGATGTTTCACCTTCTTGTGGATTTGCCTTGATTTCCCCTTCATCACCCATCCTTCCTTTTAAAAAGAAAAAAACAACAATAAACACATGTAAACAATATTATCTCCCACTCATTCATGTGCTCATTGTTAAACACATTGCTCTTTCCTTGAATCTTCCTGTTTTACTGTTAAAACACGTGTTTTGGATGACAGGAAGGAAGTTATTTTGGCTAAAACAATCATATACAAGTTGTTTACAGCACAAAAAATACTTTTTTTTCCAGTTTAATATGTGTTGTGTCTTTTCATTCAGTGAAACAACACGGGAAATGCAGGTGTCTGATTATGCAATCGATGACTAAGGTTCAAACGTCAGTCTTCATCTGTTGGTGCTTTCTCCTGCTGTCAAGCTCAGTTGCAAATGAATGAACAAGCATCAAACAAGCAGAGAATAATTACTGTGTATCAGATGAAAACAGTTACTCTCATTTTGTTGTTTGGCACACACTGAAATTCTCACTTCTTCTAAACTGCATCATCAGGGAAGATGAACCGTTGTTGTCACCTGCTTATATAACTCAGAGTAACAGCACAACCGAATCTAGTTTTCCCATTACATGAACTTTAAAGAATGATGGGAAAAACAACTAATTTGCTCCGTTTCTGCTACTAAATAGATCCAGACTCCCTGTTCTTCATTTTCTCTTTCTCTCTCTTCATGTAGGAGTCCTGTGATGAATGTTAGTAAGACAGATGACCTGTTTCCTGCATGTACCTTTCACTTCCATGTCAAACACACAGATATCCTCTGAGGATGGGAGGTATACACTCAGCTTGACATATATGACATCTCTGAGCAGCCTTCCTATTGTTCTACTGTTCAGATACATGACACTTGTATTGCTGCAGTGGCATTTTACAATAACTGCTTCACTTGTATGTGTAGATATGAAGTCAGAAGAATGTAAGATGGAAAGTCAAAAGAAAACTAAAAGTTCTGCCAAAAACTGCAAAACTGGCTTGCATCAGTTGGATCATGTGAATCACTGACATTTTGGAAACTTGCACAATCTTGTGTGGGTGAAATTAAAAGGGTCCGTAGATTTGGGGCTGCACAGTGTACATATGACATAAAGAAGTCTGTCATCTCAGTCTTTCTCCTCAAGTCTCTCAGTCTCAATTATCCCTCCTTTCACGTTACAATTTAAAGTCTAATTAAAGCTGACAGCCCATGAAATGTAAATATTTACAGAGTCAGTGAAACACATATTCATGTAACCTTCTCTTTTAAAGAGATGGCGTGGGCAATCATTCTTCCTCTATATTTGTATGAAATGCCCACTTTGCTGCCTCTCAGTCCTCCCAATAAAGTGTTAATCCAACAGAGGTCTGAGGGAGGATGTGAGCTGCCCACACTCCTACTAAAAACAAAAGTAAAGGCACATCTGGGATGGAGCACAGACTGCGAGTGTTTTGATTTACTTCTGTAATTTCACTGGAGCACTTGGGTTTTTACTGTAAACCACTCCTACACTGTCTGCAGATGTGGCGCTGGATCGAGTGGGAGGGGGGATCTATTTGTAAAGTGTGTGTGTGTGATCTGCTACATGTCAAAAATAAAACATGTTGTTTCTGAAGAAATCTGCTCACATTAATGGATAAGTCACAGTGAGTAAATAAATGACCAACTTTATTTCAGCAAAAATCTTTTATTCGAACAAAAATAAACAACAGACGAAAAATCAGCAAAAGATCTGACCTGAGATATGAGTCATGTTTCAACATTCACATTTTGAAAGTCATCTTGTTGATACAAAAACATTATTTTATGCTTTCAAAAGCAGTTTTAAAAATGCAGCTAAAGAAAATGGAATCAAATTCTTTGAATCAAACTGTAACATACAGTAGCCTAATAGTGTAATACTGGGTATTTGCTAAGTTGTCTGTTATGTGTAAAACTGGTTAAACTAATGAACAAAATAGTGAATGACTTGAATATTAGCAGGAAATCCACCAACATTCAACGAGAAACTCTGAGAGATCTTCAAAAGACACATTGACCATTTCTACAGATGTATTTTTTTAAATATTACATAATATTACAGTACATTTTTCAAGTTGAAGCTTTAATATTTTCATGCCAATGAGCTAAACAACTGTACAAACTATAGTCAAACATTGAGTGTAACAGGAGTAGGAAGTTAAATGAAACATTTTGTGATAGTTTAAATCATGTGGATAAAATAAATGTCACAATTTATCATATTATCATATATATGTAGATAATTAAGAGGAATTTGAGGGGCAGATCTGTTCAGATTTGGCTGATTCGTGTCAAACTGCAAGATTTTCTACCGTGATGGTCAAATTTTATACAGTTGGATCGTGTTCTGATGGTGTTCTGTTTGTTTCTTTTCATCATGTAATGTTAGGAGATTTTTATATCTAAAACAAGCATAATAACAGTTTATACTAATCTAGTACTTTTTCTTTGTGATCAGAATTTTCGTTTTTAAGTCCAAAGGAGCAGCTAACATTCTTCTCATTCTTTCACACAATGGGATGGATAAAATATCTATATTCCTCATTGTGACAAAATGCAAACAGTCAACAGAAACTGAGAAGAATGCAAAAGAATCTGAGAGCATCCTGGACTTTCTATTGTCTGCCATCGAGAGTCGGTGAAAAACAGAGGGGCTGCATTGTTTCTCCACATGCTGCTGTGCAGCTGATGAATTCAGAGTCCATTTTGGGGCAGTTAGCTGCCAAAAGTGTTTGTGCTGGCCTGAAGGTGCAGGTGCACAATCAAACCCCCAGAGAAGGAAACAGAAGGGGAGGGGTTTGACTGTGACACAAACAGGAAGCAAGCTGTGTTCCCTCCAGCTCAGTGGTGCACACAAAAGGTTGATTTCAAACTTGCACAAACTGGTTTTTGGGTATTTTCTAACACTTACATAACATTAGCTGGTGAAAGATATTAACTTGCTAAATATACCTCACTCAGTTTTAAATCCTATTTTCAACTTCATCCAGACTTTAATGTGAGAATAAATCTGAGTCAGTAATTAATGAGAACTCTGGGCAACATGCCACTGGAAATTCAGGAGCTGGCTCTTGAATTTAAACAAGTGTTGGCATTGGTAAAACAAAACACCTTTGTATTTATTCGTGTGTTTTTTTTTTTTTTCATATCAGATTGGCTGTTCTATCTTCATTTGCCCAGTGTTGACTTGTAGCCACAGTTTTTTTGTAATGTTCTGGCAGGAGGAAAACTGACCTAATTTATTTGGATTTCAGCAAAGCGCAGGAAACGAACCAAACCTACAGTGCAAAGCTTATCCTTATAAACATGATCCAGAACACCCTGATTCTTTTCCTCAGAACCAACCCAAATATATTCAGTAAAAAAAACCTCTATAAAACAGTCACAGGTATGGGAATGTGTTGCATCAGCGATGACAGGAGAATTCAATTGTAGAAACTGTAAATCACATTATTTATGTATGTCTGCAGTGTGCTTGTCATTTTATTTTGACCTACACGTTGTGGGAACAAATCCTTTTCCTGTACAGGAAAGACATCAGGAGCACCAGAAGCATTTGGAGAAGGGGGGGGGGGTTACAGAGGGCAGGAGACAGGCCAGGAGGCTGTGGTGGTGCTCGCCTTTTCAGGGAAGAACGGAAACGAATAGAGAACACCCTTTCTGTCCCACAACAAAACCCCTCCCTCAATCCCCTTCCCCTCTCCCCTTGCTCCCCCCCCCAACAAGTGCCAGAAGTGTCCCTCTCCCACAATAAGTGCACTGCAGCGTGGCAGGACAACAAATAGTGCGTCACTAATGAGTCACGGCAAACATTCCCGCCTGTCTGAGTTTGCATGTCGTCCTCTCGTTCCCGCCGCTTCAGATGTGTTTCAGGACAGTTTGTTATGGGAGGGGCCGTTTCAAAGTTTACCTCTGTTTTTGAAGCAGCTTTGAGACTTTTCTCACTGCGCCCTTGTTTTTCCTCCTGAACATTGCAATCACAAGATCCATCATAATTAGTTTAGCTTGAGTTCAATCTAGAAATGTTGCTCAAAACACTGAAGTGACAAAAAGTTTAACATTTGATTTATGTGACCGATACATGGGACATTTTTGATATTCAAGTTTGATCGAATGTGTGGTTTTAAAATAGTTACAAATAACTAAGTCAGGTGGAAAACTTCACATCTCAGAACTGTCAGTTTTACAGTAATTTAAGAAAGAAGTTTTAAATTCAAGGCAGTCTGCCAATCAGAAGATTGAAAACAGCATCAGTAGCTAGATGAGCTGATAATCCGTTGCTTGGACTGAATAATCGCCAAGAAAAATCAGCACAAAGGAGCAAAGGGTTTTCATAAATCAACAACCATTTTGCACATGAATTTGGGCTGTAAATCACTGCTCAGTAAACACCAAAGAGAGGGAAGAGTTTGCTTGTTTTTCAGAGTGAAGTGCCTCTCCTGCTCCACTCACAGGAGTGATTCATTCCTGTTGCAAAAGATGAAAACAACAGTGGGGAGAAAGAAGGAAAGGAAGATCAGGGAAACTAAGTTCTAGTGGATTTTGTGTTCAAAAAGGTGCTGAAAAGGGTGAAGCAAACGTTTTCATCAAGGAGAATATATTACTACTGTCAAAAGTGAATTGAAATGTTTAGATTTACAGAAATACCTTTCATTTTTGCAAGTGAATTTTCCATTTCAAACTTTTTCCAGGTCATAGAAGGCCTCAAAACTTTTACCAGCTCCAAATTAAGATTAAATACTAAAAGGCTTCAAATCTGAAGTTGATAGTTTACAACACAGCTAAGTTATGAGAGATTCATCTGCAAATGCTACTTAGTGATGCTTAAACAGATTAATGTCATCAAAAGCAACTAGACTGGCATCGGAGAGAAAAATGTAAAAAAAACCTCTCATGTAAATAAGAGAGTATGAGAAAAAACAATGGCATGCAGTTTTTATCTTTATAGACACTAAAATAGGAACAGTTAAAGACAACAATAGTTAATTTCTAACTCACTTCCCAACTGGGTTGCAGTTTAACCTTTTGACCCCAGTCTATGATTCTAAATCATGGCCTAATTAGTTTCACAATACACAATGTCTGTCTTAAAAATTGTCTGAGTTTTATAGCATGGTTTTGTTTCTTAGTTTTTGTTCCAGGAGTAAAGAAAAACAAAAGAGTTCTCACACACACACATACACACACATTTCCCCCTACAAACGTGTTTTTTGGTAAGGATTGAAGGCTGAGAAACAATTGCATGGCTGATAATTCCGTTAGATGTTGCATGTAAAAAAGACCAGAGGAAGACTTTATTAATAGAAACTAGCTATTAACTCTGGTTGTGTCACATGATTTGTTTTTTGCAGTGAGATCACAGAGAACTGAAAACTTATTTTAATGTTGTTTCAGCACGTCACTCAGTTTTTCTGCTATAATCTGTTGGCTATTGATCTTATGAATAAAATGTTTGTTACTGTAAATGTGTCCAGTTTGTGAGAGTGAAGACAGTCAGTGCTTGTTGTTGTGAAGAGCACAGACAATGTTTCACTCAGAAGTCTTTTAATGAAGTTAACCGGGTTGATAAGTTGCAGGGTCGGATGGTTGGGCTGTGAGTCAGGCCACCAGCTGCTGACAACCATTGTGTTTGGAGACTGACCTTTGTCACAGTGATGGAGTGGAAGACCTAAACAATCCTCAGTTAAAAGAGTGACACTGTGTTTTAGGAGCAAGAGTGTGTGTGTTACATGTGAATTTTTACATGCGTGCTTGACCACGTGTTTGTTTAATGTAACTTTCAAAACTAAGTAAATGTTAAAAGGAAGAAATTGTTTCCTCGCATGTTTTTCTTTTGGGTGGATGTTCCTAGTTGTAATGTTATATGTTTTGATAAAGCTTAACCCGGAAAAAAGAGATGAAGCTCGTTTTCCTTATTTATTTATTTTACTTTCTTGAGCTAAATGTGAATTTGTTTCCTCTTATTCTCTCTCAGACTTCCTCTCCTCCACTTTGACTTCCATTTCTCATCATTAGAAATGCTGACCTTGCAGATTCTGCCCATCTTTTTTTCTTAAAAAATAAATAAATAAATAAATAAATAAATAAATAAAATAAAAATAAAAAATAATAAAAATAACAAAAAAAAAAAATAAAATATATATATATATATATATATATATATATATATATATATATATATATATATATATATATATATATATATATATGATCTTTTTTGCCAAAGATCATTTAAATTTATGAAATTTGGGTGTTGAGCCAAAATGTTTGATAACACATATTATTTGATAGCGCCTTTCAGGACACTCAAGGACACTTTACAGAAATAACAAAAGAACACGGAAGTACAATAAAAGGCTAAAATAGATAATAATAAAAAATTAAAAAAAAAGATACACTAAAAAGGCTAAAATATATAAGAGTAACAGGTGAAGAGCAATGGGAACATGAGCAGTAAAGTTATAAATTATATGCAGTTTTGAACAGATGGGTTTTGAGACCTTATCTCACCCGTATACTTGACTCCATAAAAAAATAAGTCAGTCCATTTGTGTTCCGTCAAATGTTTTTAAATGACAAATTTCAGCTTTCAGTTAAACTCATTCTTGATGATTGGTGGTTTCATGTTATTGTACTGAACTGACCAATCAGAGTTCAGAAAGCTTTGCAGAAAATAGGCATCTTCTGTTTTTACAAGAAACAAATAAAACTACAATCAAAGTGCTCCACTATCTGTTTTATGATCGTATCAGAACAATGCTTTAACATTGTTAATCTGTACTTTATTTGAATACAATGACTTAATAATAATTTTGGCTACATTCAGTTGAGATTTTCAAATTTTGCCGTAGTCAAAAAAATATAAATTTGATGCATTTTTCTTTAAAGCACAATAAAAAAGATCTAAATGAGGGACTGTTTGAAAACAATCAATTTCCTTAGGTTTAAGATTAGATAAACTGATGAAAGTGTCCCTATCAGAGAACAACGAATGGATCTGAAAGGTCTGAATCCATGTGATGGAAATGAAGAAGCAAACCGCATGGCAGTGCAGCTCTGACACTAAGAACTGCTTGTAGCTGATGTGTTTGGTAACAGACAGGGGTCACGTGGGTATTCTGACCTCCCTGCAGCTCTGCAGTAAGCAATCTGTGGAGCACACAGGGTTTTCAGACTCTTATGTTAGAGCATCTTGTCAGTGGGTTCTGGCCCACGAGAAATCTGCTGTATCAGAGATGCTTTGATCTTTTAGCTTCACAATTTAGTCGCTTTGACAATCTGTCAAATCATCAAGCTTACAATTTGTTTTTGTTTGAAAAACATCATAAAGTGATCTTTGACTTCCTATTTTACTCCTCAAAAGATACCACTGTAATGAAAAAATCCAAATCATCCAAATTATTTTACAATTAAATCCCTTGTGTGTTAAATCTGACTCTGACTAACTGTAAATGGTAAATAATTGTGTTTTCGTAGGATCAGCCAATTTTAAATTAGCCTTTTTTTGGAAATTGAATTATTCCTTTCCATCGATGCTGATTACTTTATCAACTAAATTATTTTTATTCTCATGACATTAGAGATTGTTCTCAGTTTCTAATTTTCCATCTAAATACCATAATATGTGACTCAGACTGACTCAGTGCATCACTTTCTAGTGAATTTGGGCACACAGCATCACACACATGAATTGACAAAGACTCCAAGGTGTCCTCAAGCAAGAATGACAGCCGGTCTCAGAGTCAGGTTTCATGTTTTTACAAAAAATATCAAATATCTACAAAAATTCCCTGAAACATTTGAAGAGGTGCCTTGGGTCACAAGACACACAAAGACATGCACACTAAACCTACAGTACACGTGCAAATAATGTGGTTTATTTAAATAATCATGCAATTTCTAAATGTTACAAACGGAGAGAAAACACAGTCAGAACTTGAAGAATATAGACATGTATGATCACACAGATTAGCACCCTTGTCCAAAAACATTTAGATGTCCAAATTTTTCTAATGAATTTATTCAAAAATGAAGCTGATCAAAATAAAAGCAACATAATTTTGTCTTTTGTGAGTTTAAAGTTCAGTTTTCTGTTTTTCTCTGTTCTGTAAAGCTCTTTTCTCTAAAGGTTCTTATATAACCACCTCATAAATAGAAAATGAATGTGTCACTATTATATTCATGCATAAAATGGACAAAAGGCTCAGACTAAGGTGTTCACTGGAGAGCACACGCTGTTCTGAGCTTCCTGCCATTAACTTTTTTTATTGACATCAGCATAAAAACACTGCAGCTTTCTCTTATGCACATGTGAATCTCGTGACTCTTTTTTAGTTTGATTAACAGCTTCAACATCAATGGAGAAACTCCAACACAAACTGAGCATGTGCAAACTTGAACAAATATGTCAAAGCATTCAGGATGCAAAGGTGAGGATGGAAGGATGGGGAAACATGAGGAGAGGAAACAAAAGAGGACTGGCATCCATTATTTTCCCAGACAGAAGCTAGTTTGACTCAATGTTTTCTTTCCATGTTCAATAAGAAGCAGGAACCTTTCAGGATGGTCCTTCCACATGCCTGATGTGTTTTTGTTTTTTTAGCTGCTGATGGAGTTAAATCAGTCCTCATCTCCTATCTCTTCCTGCTTCATGCTGATTGCCTGATCTTTAGCCAGGTGGTTCCTGTCTTGCACCTCGTGTTGTAACAAATTTATGGCTGTTAGAGAGTCACCAACAGTTTTCAGGGTCAACAAACTGTTTTCAGTCAGATGTTTGTACACTGAACCATTTGCTTCACTGCCAGCTGAAACAGCTCATTACCTCTGGGTAAACTTTGGAGTTAAAAACAATCTATACTTGGGTTACTCAACTGCTCTTTGTTATTATTCTGTCTTTGTTCCCTTATTTCTTTCGGTTTTTGTTTTACCACATCAATACAGTTTGTCCCAGCTTTTTAATTGATATCAGCAGGGTAGGGAACAGTTTACAGAGCAACAAGCCCCCAGTGTGCCCGCTTATGAAAGTGAAAATTAAGTACACGTGTGTTTTGGAACTTGAAACTCGATTTTCTTTTTCTGTGTTTTTTTTTTTTTTTTTTAATGAAAGTAAATCATAGAGGACATAATCATCTTCGATAGATAGTATACCCGAATAAAAGAAAATACAGGTCGACATCAGAAATGATCCTTTACGTGGGGTCAAAGTGTAGACTTTTTTAAAATGTCCAGTTGTTGTGTTTAAAGGTTGAGCTTTTAAGGCTTTTCCAGGCCAAGAGACGGGACTGTAATCCTCTCAGTGTGAGATCCAAGCTCATTAAAGCCCACCACCCCTCTGAACCTGAGAGGATCCGTCACCAGCTGAACTGTGACCCATTTTGGGTGTAACCCCCTTCGTTTAAGAGACCTAGCTGCAGAGTCTATTATTCAGCATCCTGGGAACTAAACCTTTAAACCTAAACACAGCACTCAATCCTGAGTGAAGGCAGGCCTGGTTTGAATGAACACAAACTCACAGATTTCCATTCATTTAAACCTACAATGGGAATGCCCACTTCTCCTTCAGCAGGGGGATGTAGAGCTGAACCTCAATGCAATTTACATTAGAGGAGAGATGCAACTTCCTGGTTCTCTACTGCAATTTGTTAGATTTTTTTCTAAAAGTGAATCAGGCATTTAATGACTTTTGTTACTTTTTTGTTTTATCTCTCAGCAAAAAATCTACCAGGTTTGATTTCATATACCTCTGACTAGGAAAGCAGATTTACTTTCCTTACAGCTTCCTGACCTCCCCATTTGCAGGTGTATCTAATGCCAACTAGAAAAGTAGCAACATTACCACAGAATGAACAACAAAATATGAAAATAATTTTAAAAACTTCATTTAACATGGAATAATGGTGGAAAACCTGATTATGCGCTGATTATAAACAATAAAAGGTATGAAAAAAACAAAAAACAAACTGAAAACATGATCTTTAATTGGTTCTGTGATGGAATGCTGAGTTTCTGAGTTTCATCTCTGTCTTTAACATTCAAACATTACAACATATCTAGTTTCACTCCCTCTGAAAACAAACAACACAACCCACCTTTTAGAAAGCAGGTCTCAGCTCCCTCTCTCAGATATGCTCAAACACCACCCCCTTGTGTTCCTGCTCGGTACTACTCTCCTGCAGACCGACCTCCTGGATCTGATGGGAGGAGCAGAGGGCGGAGCCCCACTTTGGCTCTGTTCTGCTCACAGACCAGACACAGGTAGATGCTTTTAAAGTCTGTACTCTAAAACAAATACAAGCTGTTAGGAAGTTTCTACAGAAAAGAATGACATGCAGAGCCAGTGCTGTGCAGATGTGGTGACTGGACTGCAACAAGCGGCCAGATGTTGCTCTCAGCTGATTAGATCATAAGAGTCTAACTAACAATGGGAAGTTTTTTGACTGATCTGTTCATTCTCCTGCTGATTTCTGTTGGACATGTTTATGGAGGTAAGCTGTCTTCAGAGAGAATTGTTGTAAAAAGTTATTTTTTTGCAAACTGCAGTGCATTTACACTGTTGTAGCAGAACTGCTCAGGCCGTGGGAATCATAAGTCACTGAAGAAAAGTGCAATAAGTTGATTTAAAGGTTGTTTACATGCATTTAGAAACTTTTACAGCCTTGGTCAATACATATGTACTTATGCTAAAATGAGTTGTATCTCACTAAAGATCTAAAAAAGGTTAAAGACAACCTAAGTATAAATGTGTCTGGCAGTTGGCAGCTTATTGTTTAATCCAATCTGTTACTGACATATGGCTATTTTATGGATTATAATTTGATTAGGTGCCTTGATTTACTTGTTTTGACACAGTGGGGTGTTTGGTTGATTTGATGCTCCATTATTTGTGTAATCCTCCCCTGGACAATCCCTTGATGAAGTCTTTGACTTGACAACATCTTGTCAAACATAAGAACTTTAATATTAACATATATGTATGGGAAATAAGAAATAACCTTGAATAATGCCTCAGAAATAGTTGTGCACATCTCAATGTTTTCCTTGTACTTTACATGAATTGCACACATTCTCATTCAAGGTGTCTGTGACTGTAGGAAGATTACTAATAATCTACTGTACAGCGATATCATGAAGGCAGATTAGGACGCACGTGGGTTATGGGTTATAATGACCATGGGTTTATAGGCTTTATGTAGAGCAGCATGCTGGGCCAGTCTGCTGACTGTGTGCTTCTCTCATACAACAGCCTGATTAACAACAAGATTTAACAACCATAAATGAGACTAAAGAAAACAAAAAAAGTGAATTGAAGTAAATAATTGACAATTTGGATGCAGTAATTATCACAAACACAAAACATTTAGAATGTAATTACAGTGTCAGAGATTTTTAATGCATTGAAGTTTGTTTATTTTTTTAAAGGGAACAATTTATAATTAAAACTATCACACTTGCTACACATGTAGTTTTTTTTAACTGATTAACTAAAATAGTTCTTGGCTTAGTTCTGGCCCAAATTGCTAATTAAAAATTTTTATGACAAAACAGGAAACAGGAGATATTGAATTTGTTTTTTTTTTCTCGTATGTAGGGCTGATGCTTAATTAGAGATGTACAAATAGGTTTTAATTACTTTACTTTCTTTGCAGCTGCTTTAAATTCTGAGCCTTTTGTTTTGTAGAGTTTAGAAGAATTTTGAACTTGCCATCAACAACCACAGACACACACTTTGTTTATCTCTATGACCTCTATTCGCTATTATTGTATGTTTCCACAAATGGACCATCTTTTTGACTGAGTGCTCCATTACCAGTGTTTTGTAGGTCAAATCAATGGAAAAAAGACAGCTTCACTGTTTTATTTTTCACACTTAGTGAAAAGTACACTGGGTTCATTAATAGCAAGTGTGTGTACTGTTTAAAAACTTTAAATTACCACCTCTTAAAAAACTGAAATTATCATTTGTCAGCTATAAAGATGTTGTTTGTTACAGATGTTTGGTTCTAATCTAGACATCAGAACTGAATTATGTTTGTAACAGTACCATTATCTGGTTCTGATTTTGAGTTTATCTGTTTTTTTTTTTTGCAGAAAAAATTGAAATGTTAGCTTGCTAAAGAGAATGGCTATCTAATCTGAGGAACATTAGCATGTCCACAGTTAGCTTATCCATCCATTCATCCATCCTACCACCTTCTACACTTTACACTTGTTCCTTTTCCTGTGCACAGTCATGGGACCTATCACCAGGGCTCAGTCCACTTATTCTGTAACTGTAATGCCCCAGTCATGAATCTAACCACATTTTTATTTATATTTAAAACTCAAGCTTCTCAGTCTCATTTCACAGCATGAATGGTAGAAACAAACACAAAGCTCATGTTATTGGTTTTACATTTTGTGGGACTAAAAGGCCAATTTACGTCATCTGGATCAACAGTGAAGCCTAATTAACATCAGAACATCTGAGTAGCAGAGACTCGTGAATCAATTAACTGCCATTAATTGAATTCAGATAAAAACTGCAAAGTGCAAAATGAAACTTCATTGACAAATCAGTCAAATAAGATTAATGGAGTCCTGAGTGGTCAACACCAAACTGTTTCCTCAGCATAGGGCATTAGGACGCCACAAATTAACAGTTGTTGCAAAACATTTAGATTGAGTCAGACTGCATCTATTTTGATAATATATGCTACTGGGGATTAATAAACTCTTTGTGGCAACCAGAATAAAATGTATACATTTAAAATGAATAGAGCTCAATGTTTCTTGACCTACATTTCTCATAGCTTCTTTTGCTTTCTTTCAGTTTCTTTCTATGGTAATAGTTACATTCATCTGCAGACAGTGGAGAAGTCCATCCAGACATTGATCCATGTACGATTTCAAACTTCAAGCCAGTCAGGGCTACTGTTTTTGGCAGCAGGAAGCAGAGACTTTTTGCTTCTGGAGCTGATTTCTGGACACCTGCAGGTAAAGTAAAAATGTATATACTATCATAACAGGTATGAAATTTAAGGAGGATTTACTGGTCTGGAGCAGAAAAGTGGGCCGTTTGTAATGTACAAAAACAAAAGAGGGACATCAGTTTGCTTTTGTATAAAGTCAGAACCATTTAAATATTAGCATTAGATCAATCAAACTTCTTTAGAGGCTTCCAGAAGGAATGTTTTACAGATTCAAGTAAAGATGGAAAAATTCCTGCCCTGGGACACTTCAGCTAAACATTTCAGCTGAGATATGTTAGTTTTTACAATCTAGAGGCGAGTCAGAAAGAAAGCATGCAGCGTGGTGTCAGATTTCTTGAGTAAATTATAAAAGCAAACCCCCTGGCACTGGCTTCATTTCACAACAAGTTTCTTCATGACAGAGGCTTAAAGGGAAAACCACATCTGTGTTGATTTTCTTGTCTTGTTTTATCTGCTTTTTTGTTTGTTTGCTTGAAGATTTGTGTAGTTTATATTATTGACAAGAAAGAGAATTAAGAAAGAAGTAACAAGATACGCTATCTATAAAACAGAAACTGTGTTTCTCATTTTCCCCTCTCTCTCTTTTCTTCTCACCTTTAACTTCAGGTCCGTCTAAATCTGGGCTCAGGGCAGTGTTTGCTGCACTCAGAAAGAGGCATCCATCTGAATGATCTTGTCTGGCACACAGTGGATTTAAACCACACACAACATAATATCAACATGATTGTGGACCGAACCTCTCACACTCATCTCCAAATGCCAGGATCAGATCAGGAGCTAAATCTGGAGGATGGGCTGCTTGTAGGAGGGACAGTCAGACTGAATCGTCCCTACTTTCAAAATATCTCAAATGGGTTTCGGGGTTGCATGGATGAAGTTGTCTTCAATGAACACAACCTTCTCTCCAGCCTCAAGTCAGTTTCTGGATATAAGACCGTCCATGAGGTATCTTTGGGTTGTAGTCCACAGTTTTCAGCAACAGAAGAAGACCCCGTGAGCTTTTTCAGCTCCAAAGCCTTTATCTCTCTCCCACAGTGGGAGGTGCTTCAAGAAGGGACATTTGAGTGTGAACTGCACTCTTCCACAAAAGAAGGAAATGGTGTGATCTTGTATAGCTCCAGAAGTGAAGGAGGGTTTGTAGCCATTGAGGTCAGAGATGGTCATTTAGTGGTTTTAGTTGGAAATGGAAGAGGAAGAAAAACTGAACTTCATTCTCTGACACATGTTCAAAGCAACCACCACTGGTACACCATCCAGCTGCATTTGCTGGTTCACAGCATTCAACTGAAGGTAGGCAAGGAGTTAATTAAAGCCAGCCTGACTCAGGAGCTTCAGGTCATCCAGCTCACTGGGCCTCTTTTTCTAGGAGGATTAGACAGTGACACTCTGGAAAAAGCAAATCTTGCAGGATATCCTTCTGTTTCATCACATGAAGGAAGAAGCTCCTTTAAAGGATGCCTCAGAAACATTAGGGTGAACAACCAAAACATGGGTTTGCCTCATGCCATAGTCTCCAAAGACATTGCTGTAGGTTGTAATGCAGGACAAACCCCAAAGACAGTTACCATCTCCAGCCCAACAGACATCCCTGAGTTTGATGGTACAACCACAGTCACCAACAAGAACAACTGGAAAGTCTTGTTGCTAAGAAAGCTGGAGGTAGCCGAGGGAGGTCAGGCGCTACTTGAACCCAAAAACATGAAGGTAGAATTTTTTTTGATGTTCCTGTTAAACATCTGTTAGATGTTTTCTTGTATATTTTTGACATTTTTTTTCTTCCAGGTAAATCTGGATTTTCATAAACTGGGCATCCATCCATCACAGCTAATATTTAGGATCGAGGAGCCGCCTGTTCATGGTCGGCTCCATTTGAACCTTGGTTCAGA
This sequence comes from Pachypanchax playfairii, assembly GCA_006937955.1. Lineage (NCBI taxonomy): Eukaryota > Metazoa > Chordata > Actinopteri > Cyprinodontiformes > Aplocheilidae > Pachypanchax > Pachypanchax playfairii. The sequence goes on from SSNP01000014.1 coordinate 4,916,129, forward strand.
TCCAGAAGGGCTACTAGATGAGAAGCAGGACATTATTACAACTGATGCAGAGGAGAAGAACCAGACATTCAGCATGCTGGATCTATGGCAGGGCCGAGTCATGTATGTCCACAGGGGTTCAGAAGACAAGAATGACTCCTTCACATTTTCAGTCTTCTCCAGCAACAAGAAGGAACTTCCTACACTTCTGAAGGACAATCGTCTGCATCGGTTTGATATCAGTATCAACCCTGTTAATGATGCTCCAGTCCTCAATTTGCCAAAGGGACACTTATTCACTCTGTTGGAGAAATCTAAACGGCTGGTAGGTATAGCAGAATGACTGGATGATCTTTTTTTGTATCAACTCGATATGAATTAAAAAAAAAAAACAACAACTTTTGTTTACATAATGATTCTAGCTGACAACAGATGTACTGAGAGTGTTTGACCCAGACAGTAGTCCTGAAGAGCTGGTTTTTAGCTCCATGGGGAACCTCAACACTGAAGCTGGGCACCTGGAGCACCAGGATAACCCCGGCAGGTTGGTTTACAACTGGTTTAACTTATACAGAGTCTTGCAAATCTCTTTGGAGATCATATAGACACAAAGTGCTAGCATTAAAAAGAAGTACTGCAAACATGCTTCAGCATGAGGGAACTCAGCAGTGAGGCAGAAGTTATATTTCTAAATGTAAAGTTTCAATATAGTGCAACACATTAAGTGTGTCATTGATTATATTATTATTATTATATCTGATGGGTCAGGGGTCTGTGATATCCACCACTGTGGTGATTGGTTGAAGAAAGCCATGTGACTTTATTTTGTGGCCACTAAATGTGGGTATTTTATTTTTAGAGTGTAAGCAAGGGATCGAACAGTAAAAACAGCAAAGGGTAAAAATTGTGTGAAATATGTAAACTAACAGAGCAGTTTTTTTTCAGGGCCATCAACTTGTTCTCTTTAAAGGATCTAGAGGAGGGTAAGATCAGCTTCGTGCACACGGGGGTTTCTTCTTCCAGGCTGGCACTCAGGGTCAGTGATGGGTCTAGGGTAAGTAAATAACCAGCTTAGAAATCTTATTCTACAAAGCCAAATTTTTTTATAAAAAAATATCTCTGTTAGGTTAATTTGCCACTTCCCTTTTATCACGTTGCTTTACTTGTCAGTATCTCCCCCTCAGTCCATGTTACTCGCATTTTTTCTAATAATTTGGACATTTTTTTTTCTTTTATTTTTGCCAATTTTTCTTCTTTGTTCCTCTCATATTCACAGGTGAGCAACACAGTAGTGTTAAGGATCATGGCCATGAAACTTGAACATAAGCTGGTGTATAATACTGGATTGGAGGTAATCCAAGGTGAAGCTTCCATCATTAACACCAGTCATCTGGCAGTACAGGCTAATGTGGCTGATAACACTATAGATATCTGGTATGATGTCACTGAGTTGCCGAAATACGGTGAGATCCAGAGGTTGCACTCAAGTGGCGACTGGAAATCAACCACTTTCTTCTCACAGAAACTTCTAGAAAGAGAAAAGATCCGATACATCAGCACCTACCGTGGAGTTCAGACTCAGAACAATATCACTGATCCCTTCAAATGTAAGATCATCATTAACTCACAGGCTAAAGAGGAGTTTGTATTCAATATAGTGATACACTGGATTCACTTAAAGGTGACACGAAGCAAAATGGAGGTTAATGGCCTTGAGACTGCTGTGTTGACTCCTGAAGACCTCCATGTAATTTCTAAGGGTGTTAAACTAAATGAGAGTGAGCTGTTCTTCAGGCTCCTGTCAGTACCAAAGAAAGGACAGTTGTTTCTCAGGGAAAAGGTTCTGCAGAGAAACTCCACCTTCAGCCAGAAGAACGTCACAGATGCGTTGGTGAAGTATGAACTGTTTAACAGGCTGCATGATGATACAAGAGACTCCTTCAGCTTTCAGGTGTTTTCTGTGCATGTCGCTTCAACACCTTATGACTTCAGGATCAATATTAAAGCCGAGTCCACTGCTGTCACTATTGTAAATAAAGGCCTTTCTGTCCTGGAAGGAGCTAGTAAAGTCATTACTAAGGATATTTTGTTCACCCATACTGCAAATAACCGAGAGGTCCATTATAACATTACAGTGAGGCCAAAGCATGGACAGATAAGGAAGATCAACCTGTCCAACTCAACCTCCATTAATGACAACATTCTGAGCTTTACAAATCAGGATATCACAGAGGAGAGGATCATGTATGTTCACGATGACAGTGAGACCAAGCAGGATCACTTCACATTTCAAGTTATTGTATTCAAACCACACAAACACCCAAACAGGAAGGAGGAAAGAAACCCAGAGGAGGACATCTTTAATATCTCTATTCAACTTGTTAATGATCAGAGACCCGTCAGAGTTGTTGATAAAGTTTTCCATGTGGCTCGAGATGGCCAGAGGTTATTGACACTGGATGATCTTCGTTATCGTGATGATGACTCAGATTTTGAGGACAGCTGGTTGGTCTACACGCGGAGGGGGATTCCCATGGGGGAGTTGGTACTGGCCAGTGATCCCAGTCACAGGCTGTATGAATTCAGTCAGAGGGACCTTGAGCAGGTTAGCATTTACTGTTTATCTATAAACAAATGTAATGGGGCAGCTGACTGAGTTATGTGCAGTATGTCTGCTGATGACTCTAGTTTTAGAATAACATTCTAGAAATGAAAACTAGACTGAGTAATTTAAGTATTTCTTGGTAAATCCTGTATCAAGGTTGTTTTCTTTTAGGCTTCTATATAACAAGTGAATATGTAGCACAAAGAAAACAAGTTCCCCATAGAACAAAATCCAAATGCCTGAAAACTCAAATTACTTTAGTTTAATTTTAGTTTTAAAAATCTTTTTTTTTTCAGTTTTTAAAAACCATTTGATGGATTTTTGTTTTTTGTTCGTTCTTGTCTTTAATTTTCTTCCCCAGGAAAAAGTGTTGTTTATCCACAGCGGGGTGAGTTTTGGACGTTTTGTGCTTTTTGTAACAGATGGGAAACATTATGTTTCAGCGCTGCTGGAGGTGAATACAATTTTACTTTCATATTTTGTTTTATTTGTTTATACTTAAATTGTTTTGTTTTTTTTTTTGCTATTGACAGAGAAGTGATAATAGAAATGCAAGGATTAAACACTCACATGCTTCATAGTTTATGGCTCCAGATCCAAATAACTGACCTTTTTTAAATGTTGTTCTATACAATAAGTTAATTAAAGTATTTGGATATAGAACATATCAAAGAACCAGGATGAAAATATGTCATAAAAACAAGCAAATAGACTCAAGCAACAAGTTTATCAATAACTGTAATCAATAACTATTAGCTAATTTCTTCCTGTTCACATATTTTAAGAACATTTTAAATCACATGATAAAGGTCACTTCTTGTTAACGGTGAATTTCCACTCATTTAAGAAACAATTATGTGGTTTTATGTTGTTTAGTTTGAATAATGTGCTTTTGTTCCTGTTCTTGTGCAGGTGGTTGCACAGGATCCGTTCCTGCAGGTGAAGAACAACACAGGTCTCATGGTCCAGCAAAGTGGGATTACCGCCCTGACCTCTGCTAACCTCAGTGTCATCAGTAACCTTGACATCCGAGACCCCCAGGAAGTGACATTTGAAGTCTTCATTCCACCAAAACATGGTGTGCTCTGCTTTAATGATGGACAAAGGGAGACTATAATCGGAACAGATGCAATTTCAGTTTTTACTCAGAGAGACCTGATGGAAGGGCGACTTGCATATCACCACAGTGGAAGCAACGAGTTGTTTGACGTTTTCAATGTGACAGCAAGAGCCAGAGAGAGGAGCACAGAGAGGCGGATGGACAGAGGGAGGAGGGAGGTACAACTAGATATTGGAGTGCTTGTAAAAGTATACCTGGAAAGTCATCACCGACCTCCAACTGTTAAAACCAACATTCCAGTGGTGGTGGGGGAGGGACAGAATATCTCCATAAGTCGGGAACATCTTGAGGTAAGTCAAGACAAGATTTTCCATCTTGCAACTAAGTATTATACTTTGTATGACTTGATTTTGAAATGTATTTTGTTCCATGAACAACACTGCTAATGTTAAATTTTGTTGAATTATGATGGTCAAATGCTACTCCATAATAAATTTATTTTTCCATTAATGTGTTTTTTTATTTGTTGGTGTGTTTCATGCAGGTGGTCCATGAGGACAGTCAGTCCTCAGAGATAGTTTTTACTATCCAAAGCTCCCCTATAAAGGGCTTCATGTATAGATTATCCTACAACAAGAACGATCAAAAGAAACTTGAAGAAAAGTACCTGCATAAAAACCTACTTGGAGAAAAGCAGAACGTTCACAAGGTACATTCACCACAGACCGTTTTTGAAACGTTTAAAATGTGATGGAGGATGCTGCTATGTGGTCTAAGACAGACTCTAAACATGAGACGGATATTAAATACAGAGTTCATCAGAGGACCTTTGCTGTGAACAGCTGATGTGTGAAACAGACAGAATGACCTTACAAGACTATTTTTCCCAACACAAGTTACTACAGTGAGAATAATTCATTCACATTAATAAAATCATGACATTTTAAAACTAACTTCTCTGACATTGTTGCACATGGGATTAATAAAAAGTTTCCTTAAATAAAAAAGAAGGTATTAAAAGCTGCGTATTAAAGCTTCACTGTGTTACTGTTCATGAGCTCACCAGATGTTTTACAGTGCCGAACTAAAAAAATCCCAAATTGTTCAGACTGAAATGGGACTTAAAGAGTTTTCCAATGTATTCTTTTGTCCAGGGTATCAGCGAGCGATCTATAACTTCGTTCACCCAAGATGATCTCAACCAGAGATTAATCATGTATCAGCATCAGACTGCAGGAAGCCCTAATGACTCTGTTCTGTTAGAAGCAACCAACGGGGTGACAAAGGTTGGACCTTTCAGGCTATTGATCGACATCATACCAATCCTGCTTCCTCTACAGGTACTAAAAGTTTAAACAGTTTAAACCTCTGCCTTCTACGGGGGGTGTTGGACTCTGAAAATATATGTTATAACTGTAATGATCCAAACACAGAGCTATCACTCAGAGCTTTCATCTGCTTATTGATATTGCAGGTTTTTAACTTGACCCTGGATGAGGGGTCATCCCAGCCTCTCACTTCCAACATCATCAAAGTAGCCAGTCACCACTTCTCAGGGATGAATTTTCTGTACCAGGTCATTGTTCCACCAAGATTTGGGCATTTGGAGCACAGTCGGATTCCAGGGATGCCCATCAGTGCGTTTACCCACACTGAGGTACAGCTGGGGGCATAATAACCTCATCTGAATATATTTTTTTCCATCTAGATATAAGTAGCCAAGCAACAGGACAATGTTTTGAATTTGCTACTTTATTTATTTTGCTTTTCACGTCCAACAACTGTTTCCAGATTGAGCACGAGTACATCTCATATGTCCATGATGGTAGTGAAACACTAAGGGACAACTTTACCATTATTGCCAACCAGACTGAAATGAAGAAGCACAGCCTGCCATGCACTGTTCACATCAGTGTCACACCGGTCAATGATGAGACTCCTGTTGTTACCACCAACCATGGCCTGAAGGTGGGAAAAGTTGTTGGTGCATGAGAATTTTACAGCCTCGCCTTTAATGATTGAGCATCTAAAATAAATGTGTATCCTTTTGTTTTATGGTTTATGAAATAACCTTAAAATATTTTATAGATTCCAACTCTGTTAGAAAGTTAATGTTCATTCTTCTCTGTACTTTTTTGGTTCTTTAGGTGTGGGTGGGTTCTATAACAGAAATAACTGACAGTGAACTCAGTGCAGAGGACTCTGACACCCCACCTGAGGGGCTGGAGTTTGTCGTCACCCCCCCCAGCAATGGACACTTGGCTCTGAAGAGCGCCCCCTCCAGACATATTCTGAACTTTACCCAAAATCACATACAAAGCAGACAACTGGTGTTTGCTCACAGTGGTAAAAACATGGTGTTCTTATTGAAGGAACATTTACAGTAACATATGAGTTTGTTTAATCTGTCTTGTCTCCTGCGTAGGTCCAGTATCAGGTGGTTTTCACTTCCAGGTGAATGATGGCGTTAACTTTGCTCCTCGTCAGATCTTTAGCACAACTGCTCACTCTCTGATCCTCACCTTGCAGAGGAATCACCCCATGGAGGTCTATCCAGGTATCTCTCATGTAACTTCTATAAAGCGTACTTTGCTCAAATGTATAACAAACTTCATACACGTTGGGTTTTTCTCAGAAATATCTCATATTGTTGTAAAGTTATCCTTTTACTGATTAGTTATCTCTTTTTTCATTGTTCTGTTGATGCTGTATAGGGTCTGTGACTCCCATCTCAGAGCAGGAGCTTCAGGTTGTAACCAACAACATCAGTGACATCAGAAGAAACCAGTCTGTAGTTTTCGCAGTGACGTCGCCTCCTAAACTTGGCCGCCTGGTTCGACGAATGCCAAACAATTCTTTCAGAAACATTTCCACATTTACTCAGGACATGGTAGGAACAAGTACTTTTTTGTCATTTTATGTAACATTAAGAGGTTACTCAGTGAAATTGCTAATAGCGTCAAACATTCTGTGAATATATACTGAGAGATAAATGAGACTCACTTTCAATATTAAAACAGCTAATTCAATACCTAGAAAAGTATTTTAAAAATCAAGATTTTTCTTGTTAAAATGACATTAAAATTGAATTTAGAACTTCACTCTCCCTCAGGTGAATGAAGGAGTTATCCTGTATGACCAGAACAAGCCTGAATCAGTCGGATGGTCAGCAGCAGACTATTTTTCTTTCACCATATCTTCTCCTCCTGCTTTTCTTCCTCCACACACGTTCACCGTTTTGATCTCCTACCAAGCGAATGAACATCATGACAACCTTCAGCACAACAGCAAACTTCTGAACAATGCAGGTACAAAAAAATAAACAATCATGTTGCACCTAGGATTTTACTTTTTTGAAAGTTTAGCAGGGCAACAATTGCTGTCTGTCTCTTCATGTCAGGTGCTGTGGTGGCCGAAGGAGGCCGTGTGAATATTGACCGGTCAAAACTCGACGCCTCCAACCTGCTGAGAAATGTACCAGAATCTCACAGAAAAGACCATCATGTCATGTATAGTGTGATTTCTCTGCCCCAGCATGGAGCTCTGACTATACAGGGACATAATATCACCAGGTGTGTGGCTGAGGAAATTCTTTTGGCAGTATTAGACTTGTAAAATCAGAAAAATGTAATAAAGAATACTGATTTATGTCCATATCTTTAGAACAATCAAAGATATTTTTTTCCTATTATAGGAACAGATTTTAAAAAGTATAGTACATAACATTAGTCATGAAGTTGGATTATCATCTTTGCAGGAACCAACCAGATTTTTCCCAAGCCACCCTGAATAAGTTTGGCATCACATACATCCACGATGACTCAGAGACGACCAGCGACAGCTTTACTTTTCGGGCCTGGGTGTCCCCTTTCCACCATTCCTCCTCTTCTCGCTTATCATCATTGTCTGCTTTTACCTCTGATTCCTCATTCTCCAATCCCTTCCCCCCTCTCTATTCTGCTTCCTCCTCCTCCTTTCCATCACTGGGCACTGCTTCTCATCATCACCCTGTTAAAGACCCCGTCACCATAACAGAAATGTTCAACATCACTGTGACGCCCGTCAACGACCATCCTCCACTGATCAGGAGCAGAGCTCCCAGTATGAAAGTTGTGGTTGGAGAGAGAGTTGTTCTTGGACCTGACAATCTTCAGGTGAGCCAGAACATCATATTTGAACCTACTGATTGTAATTATTTTCAATAAATTACTAATGATGGAGTCTATCTTTAGAAGTTTTCAAAAACAATTTGCAAACCCTGAATATCCAGGTTGAGGACCATGATACACCACCAGAGGAGCTGCACTACCTTGTGATCAGTAAGCCCAACAATGGCTACCTAACGTTGGGGGAAAGACCAGAGCCGGTAACATCTTTTACACAGTATGACGTCAATCATGGCCGACTGCATTTCACACAGCAGGTATTTCAAACAACATCCCTCATGTCTTGTGTATAAGGCTGCATGTGCGATATAAATATTCAAAAATATAAATACTGTTTTCAATACTGTAGTTCATTTTTTCCACATTTTTTTCAGTTTGCTGTTAATTGTTTTGCTTTTTAGGGTGAGACCTCAACAGGAGTTTTCTACTTCAATGTAACTGATGGTCATCACCGTCCGCTCTACAAACTTTTCAGTTTAGAGGTGGTTAAACCGTCTGTGTTCATGGTGAACAACACTGGACTGTCACTGGTTCAAGGCCGCACTGCTGTGGTCCTCACAACCAACCAGTTGGCGGCTCAAACCAATGGCCAGAAGCAAGCCAGCATCTCCTACATGGTTACCAAACATCCACACCATGGACGCATTGCTATTAATGACCAGGAGGTAACAACTTTCCGTCACGAGGACCTCCAGTTTGGTCGTGTTGTTTATCACATGACTGATCTCAGTGAATCAGAAGACAGCTTCCAGATTTCAGTGTCAGCTTCATCTCCCAGTGTGAAGTATGGAACTGTAACAGGGCAAACCGTGAACGTGACTGTGCGGCCTCTGATCTACTTAAGAGAACCAGTTAGAGTTCCAAGTGGCATTGCTGTAAAACTGGGGAAAGCCATGATTGATGCCTCTGAACTTGCCAGAATCAGCAGAGTCAACCCAGTTTTTGAGGTTCTGTCTCCACCCAAACATGGAAAACTTGTCAAGGTAAAGGATCATTGTCATTTTTGTGCTTTTGGTTCTATAGCACTGACACAAGAAGCTGAAGTGTGTGTATGACAAGTGACTAACTCAAGTGTGTTCTAAACTCTCATCTGGTGTGTTTGACATATACAGATTACCTACGATCCTAACCGAGCATCCGAGGTCTTGAAGTCATTTACATTCAGAGATGTTGTGCAAGGTCGGGTTGCCATCGAGGAGACGCTCAGTGACACTGACAGCCAGCACCAAAATAATGAATCCAGAATCCCAACTTCTCGAGGCAATGCACCTGCCACACCTCTCAATGATTCTTTTACCTTCCTTTTGAAAGCTGGAAACGTCCAGCCAGCGAAGGGCGAGCTGCACTTTACCATCTTTCCCCACCGACAGATGCGTCATGGGACAAGAGGTTTCAATAAAGTAGACAGTTCAAGCCAGGAACACACAACATCCCATTTCCAAACACATAACATGACCACAACAGGAGGTGGACAAGGAGGCTCTGAGACACACAGTAAGGCTGGGAAGGGTTTGCATCCTCACATTTTGTCAAATAAGAATCAAAACAAAAACCAGCGCAAGGTGAAGCCTCACAATCGCTGGGGCAATCGCACACGCAGTGGGACTTCTGGAGGAAGACTGGGGGGCAGTGCAGAGGGGGTAGGAGAGGAGAGCAGTCATACACCACAGCCTCACACTCCTCCTGTCCCAGAGACACATAGTCCAATAAACCATCCAAATACTGAACTGGTTCATGTGGAAATCCTCCCTCGTCCTGCCTCTGACCCTCTCCTGATCATTTTGCCACTGCTAGCTTGTTTGCTTCTCATCATAATCCTTGTGGTTCTGATTCTGGTGTTCCGTCACCGCAAAGAGAAACAGGCCCGGCAGAGACTAATGCACGAATTAGCTGCAGTGCAGTTACCCACTGAGGACAGCCCGTACATGGGCCGCCCAGAGAGAAGCATGGCCATGCCCAACGTGATGGTCACCCCACTTGGATCTGCAAGCTGCCCAACTTCCCCCAGGGTTCCCATGAGTCCAAGGAGGAGTCTGGCTCCTGGGATGACCTTCTGGGGGCCATTTGAATCTGATTTATCAGGTGGCAATGGAAAATTTCGAGGCCGTTTCATTAGTGAAAGAGACAATATAACTGGTTGCAATTCCCCCCCCATCTCTCCTGCCGGATTCTCTGCCGATACCTCATGGAGATCTCGGTCCCCCCCTCCATCTCTTAAAGACAACCAGTACTGGGTTTAAGCAGGTGCAACACATGAATAAATGGTGCCTTAAAGGTGAAGTTCTGTGAAGTTCATAACAGAGACAATGTATATTTGTTTTCTTAGGGACCGTGGCATCATCTTAGGCACAACTAACATAAAACACATGCACAAAAAAATAGATAAAATGAAAAACCAACAACAACACTTTATTTATCAGCAAGATTATGTTTAATTTGTTATGTTAGTTATTTCAAACTTTGTACATCAGCTGTACTGTGCATTCATCCTCAGATGCTGTAATGTCCAAGCTCATGCATGTAAAATGCCACATTCACTCTTTATGCACACAGATGTTTTTTTCTATTTAAATTTAACCCCCCCCAACAGCACAAGGCAGATACAGAAAATAAACTTTTCTTTGTCTAATTTTCTTGGCAGTACTCTGTCATGTATTTACTTCTAATAGCACTAGATTAGAAACAGTTCACTATGGGACACTTGCCCTTCCCTAAATGCCAAGCACTGTTGATATATAAAATGTTTTTAATAAAATATATTTCTTTAAAAATTACTGTCTGTGCTGAGCTCAAGTACCTATAGGTGCAAAATGGTAATCAATGCAAAAAAGATATTACAAAGATATGAATTTATTTTCCCTATCAGATAAAAACCAAAAACGGTTTATTTTCATTAAGATATTTTGTCGTGAATTAGAACTCTGCACCAAGAAGCTCCTTTCCACGAAGCTGATCTGAAGGCGATTGTTTCAGATTCTTTTACTGTTCTTTAAGAAATCATCTGAAGTCAACAGACACTCTTTATCTTCTGTAGATCTTTTTTTAATCCTGCACTTACATTTTGTTATGATCCTCAATCCAATTCCCTCAATTTTTTAAGGACGAGCTACACAGTTTCCAGAGCAGTCAAGTTTCCAGCAAACAGCTGAGGAAACAATTCTGCCCTCATGTAGAGAAGAAGAGCGTAAACTTCAGTAAACCTGCCGTTGTGATCACTCAGAACATTTACCACAAAGTCAAATTCAAGAAACAGTCAAGAAGTGGATTGAGACGTTTAAACAGTATTGACGTCATAAACGAATTAAAATGCTAACGGAATCACATAACAAACAGTGAATGGAAAAGATCAAGAGGCAGCTCTAAATAATGAAGGGCCTGTGGTTAAAGTAACCTGATCTGCAGTTTGTGAACTGTGGTGTCGCGTGTCACTCACATACTGCTGTCTTCATGGAACAAGTCAAAGAATACCTGCTTTCAATCTCTGATTCCACTAAAGTACAGATTTTATATCACAAAGTGAAGTTCAATTCACACATTTATGAGACCGAGAAACTTTTATGGCTGGAGAGACGCTGGTTGGCACCTTTATGATAAACTGGCTTAGTTTTATTTAACATTAGATGTTTTATTTTTAATTTGGAAATAAAATGAAAATCCTAAATCGTAGTGATGTTCAAGCAGAAGGAATAAGTGGGAGAAATAATTGTAAAATTTTGAAGTTTGTAACATGTGAAACAACTGTATCTAAACATTTTGAACAGTAGTGGGAATATTAAGACCTCATAAACTAATATAAAGTCAAGATTCAAGTTCAAGTGAAGCTATAAATTATATTAAGGGAAAAAGTTAAAACATTACAAAGACATAAATTCCACTTTTTACCCATTTATTAAACTTCCATTAATAAAAGTCATGCTGCATCAGTTAATAAGAACACTGCTAAACACATTTATCAGAGAACAGTGAGTTTTCTTGTTGTAAAACCTTGTCAAATGTAATTTAAAATCCTAAAATGACTATTTACCAGAACTAATCTGTAGAACTGTAAAACCAAGAGTTGAAACTAATGTAAACCATCATAATGCAATAAACTGAAATATTTATAGAAAATGTAGTTATTTTTGTAGGAGCGTGTAGCGCTGACTTTAGGTCAGGGGTGCCCAAAGTCAGGCCTCGAGGGCCACTATCCTGTATGTTTTAGATGTGTTCCTGCTTCAACACACCTGATTCCAATCTGCAACATCTCATCAAGTCCAGCAGAAGCCTGTTAACGACCCATTCATCTGTATTAGGTGTGTTGAAGCAGAGGAACATCTAAAACATGCTGGATATTGGCCCTTGAGGGCCTGGAATTGGACGCCCCTGAGTCTTTCTATGAGTTCAACCTAATTAATCAGAACAGGTTTTGACCAGGTTTTTCCAGTTTGGTGACAAATTATCGATAAAAAGAACAATTCTGTGAGTTTATTATAGAACCGAATTAAATTCAAAGGAACTACTTATAAAGTAGGATTTAACAATTCTGATATAAACAGTGGTGAACAGAGTTCTGAGGTCAGCTGGCTGGAACCAATTTTAAAAAAAATTTGAATTTAATTTTAAAAGACATATTTTTTTGCTTTTAAATTAACTTCCCAGTCATATTCTATCCATCTCCGTGGTCCTGGAGAACCTGCGTGTTTTAGATGTTCCTCTGCTTTAGCACACCTGATTTAAATCCCTGGCTGATTAACAAGATTTAAGGACACGTTGAACAGGTAAATTCAACCACAGAGCCAGATGTGTTGAAGCAGAGCAACACCTAAAACAGCTGTCCCAGAACATGTCTGCACCCTGATTATGACCTTTGACCTCGGGGTGCTCCATGAGAGAGATGTGTTGGAGAAAAATGTCATGGTGCCAAATTCTGATGTATTAAAGTTTTTACAGTTTGAGTTGTGAAAGTGTTTAAAAATACAACCGCTTACAATTCTAATGGTCTTTTTTTTAACTCTTTGCCACTTTCCACCATCACATACTACAAACTGTGTATTCAGACAATACTGAGTAGGTCAATTGAGTAAACACAAACATATAGTGCGATAACAGTGATCCTAAAAGTTCATATATTCTAACTTTTAACTATAAATGCAGCGATTTAGGTGTTTAAAGGAGTTTCCTGACTTGATGGACTCTGACATCATGATTTAAACTGCAGCCTACATCAAGCTGAGAGCTGTTACAAATACCTTCAACAGCATCGCCGAGCTGTAAGACGTGCACGGAGAGCAAAATCCCTGTAACTGGTAAAATCATCAGTCATTCCAACAAACCCACAAGCTGTCATGTGGCTTATGTTGGTTTTTTTCTCTCCAGAGTTCTTCAGGCAAAAGCTCAATCACATTGTATCATTTTTAAGACAATAAAGTGTTACAAAAAGGACAAATCTATCAATCCCCTCTGATTCTGGTTCCCGTCCATGTTTCAGAGGTTTTCATCACCCTGTATTATTGGTCATCGTCGTATTTCTGCAGCGTGTCCTCTAGCTTGGCAGTGATCTTCTGGAAGAAGCTAATCTGCTGGCGGAGGTGTTGCTGCATCTGCGAGCGGAAGTCTCTCACACGTGTGCGATGGAAGTGCTGGATTTCTGCAAGCGTGGCACAAGATATGATGTTGCAGCGTTCATGGAGTTCACCCTCCTGCTTCGGACAGTCCTTCACCTTCGTCAGCGCACCTGTTCAGAAACAGTTAAAAGAAAACATTTTTTTTTTTTGTGATGATGTAAAATACCAAAATTCCAACCTTGATTTTTATACACAGATGTTAAAATTCCACAGATGATTTATTACTGGAAGCAGCTGGTTTTAGCAGATGAAAAAAAAAAGTGAATTACAATTAAGTCTGGCTCAATAGAAACATAATATGAGGGAATAAGGAGGGATTTAAGACTTGTGCACTGAACTGTAACTGAGAATTAGCTGCGTCTCCAACACTGCAGCAGTCTAACACACTGCATTACTGCTGAAGCAGCACGAGCCCATCCCATTTCCCCCTCACTTGTAAAAACTTCACAGAGCTTCTTTACTCCTCAACCAGTGGGAGCAATTCAGCAGTTGCTGATTCTAATACCAGCTGTGACTCCCAATTCATCCCTTCATGCTAACATGTTACACATCATACCGGGGTGGGAGTAAGGAAGGGGTGGGGTTAAAGTCTCCCAATCGTTTTTGGAGTTTGTGGGAGGAGGAGGAGAATGCCTGGTCTTCAATCTCAAATTTTTCACTTTAGATTAAATCTTCCAAGCTGCTCGTACACAGAACATACAAACACACACAAAACTTATACAAAGCAGATGGCATGTGTTACTGCTCCTCTTGAACTCCACACTCGTGCAGCACCTCCCACAGGAACCCCCTCACTGTAAACCAGAACAAAACATGGATAAAACTTCTCTGATCCACTAAGCAGCTCTGAGAGAGTAAACAGAGACCCACTGTTCCACTTCTCATGAATGAATACATTACTTTTCCTAAATTTGTGGTTCAACAGCTAGTTGGAGCTAAAGTTTCCCAAGGAGAATATGTTGTGAAATACCCCAGCAATTAGTCACCATCCTGGTCTGGAACTCACAAGGCTGTTCCCTCCATATTGGACTGAAATGGAGTCAACTAAGACATGATTAAAGCTTATTTCCATCTCTATAGTTTTATTCTGTAAAACTGAATTTGTACATTAATTATTTAATATGTAACTAATCTAGAACTGCATTGGCCTGTTTTGCAGACACAAGCACAAGCAGTGACCCTTTGACCTTTAGTATGACCTTCATTTAACTTAGTGGGTGTAATTTATTACCACTAAAAAAGGCTTTTGAATGTTTCCAGGTTTCTTTTCCTTTGAGTTTGTCCAACCCCCAGACATGTCTCACAATGTGACTCAACATTTAGACAGGAAGTGGTAAAGTTTGAACACACTTGACTAATAAAAGGGGGATGAAGAGGAACTCAGAGTGAAGCACTATCATGGCACCATGTGAAGGAAATGAGGAACAAGCTGGTCCGGACTTCTCAACCTCTTTCTTTTTTCAATAGTTCAAAAATAGCCTTTCAGTGGATGCACTAGTACACCCACCAACCTCTCCTCACCCCCGAGGCTATTACAGCGCTGTAATTTAAACTTTTGTTCTGCCATTCTGGTGGGAAAAAAATCCACCAGAAGGATAGAAGGGAGAGGAAAAAGAGGAGGAGGGGAATCTAATCCAAGGTCTGCATTCCTGCAGTCTAGGGGCAACACAAGGCGGGAAGCCCAGGAATCTCAGCTCATTCAAATCAGATGTTTCAGACTGTTACACCTCACAGAATCAGCTGAAAGACTGTCAGGAGACATTCAGGTCAACCCAGGAGTCCATCTTCAGCTACGTCACTTCTTCTTTTTACTGTCCAACTTCAACTGACTGCAGACATGGATTAACTCTTTATCACAAGGCCATCCGTAGTATGTGTGGAACGTAGAATTAAGGTTGATTCAAATAATTCTAAACTCTAAAAAGATGCATTCGCTGTGTGCATGAATTATTTCTCCAAATTCTTTAGCAGATTAGTTCTAAATTACTGGGACTGAGTCGGCAGTCTTTTGTCAAACATGCTTATTTCACAAGCCAGACAGCAGAGTAGACCGTCCATCAGGGCAATGAGGTCATGGTGTTACTCAGCTGATGCTTTCAACAACAAGGTTTCCACTGACAACAGCAAGAAACCCTGAACTGACAGAGTTTATCTGGACTGAACCGATTCTATTCTATTGGTATCAGTTAGTTTACAACACGGTCATGTACTAGAAGACAAGCTGTGTCCATCACTGTTCCAATCACTGAGACTAAGAACAGTTGCTTGTGGGGAAACCTTGAGATCTGTTTACTTTAGGTTTATTTTACTGTTAAATGTGCAGGACAAATCTCTGTTCATCAATTTACATGCCAAAAAAATATCCAGGAAGGTTAGAAGGTTAATGCTCAACAGAAACTTGCTGATTTTGCTCTTTTTAGAATATGACGAAGCCTGTTGGTTTTTTTTTTTTTTTTTTCGTTTTCTTTGGAAGACAACAAACATTTAGTTTTGTCGGTTGATGCACGGGAAAAGAAGTGACGTCATGTCGGTCACAGGGTCTTTTTAACTGGGGCTGTTTCCATAGTTTGGAGCTGTGATTGTATCATGACAACAGAGCTCAGAGGACTATAGAGACGGTGCCTCTTGGTTTGGCAAATGTCCGGCTTTCGCATGCCAACAGGAACTCCCTCCTCCCCAACTGCAAAGTACTAACAAGCTAATTCCTCTGGAAATGCTTTGTAACAGGCTTTGTGTGTGTGTGTGTGTGTGTGTGTTTCATGTCAGACCTAGAACCCATCGACACTGACCCCGTGGGTTTCAGCTTTCGGCTTGAATTTACTCTGTCATTGGATAAATGAAAGCAGATGTTGTTCTTCTTATTGAAACAATCAGAATCTGTTTTTAAATTTCTTTTATATTGAAACAAAAATCTGGATGTGCATCAGACACGTTAATATTTATTTTTAGATCCAAGTGACAAATAAAAAAAAAAATGCTGTTAGTTACAGTCTGCAGCATGAAAACTGGAAACCTGAGGCCTCGAGCAAAGAACTAAACTCTGCTGAATATTTCTCTTCCTGCAAGCGTGCTGTTGATTTAACAGGTTTTCATCTGTGTGTGTATTTTGTTTTCCATAGCAACAAAGTTAAAAAAGCATATAATGAAATAAACAAACCGTTGAAGCTTTTCAGACCTCACTTCATTCATCAACAACAGCACTTCTGCATTTGGATCTCGTACCTTTCTGTACATGAATGATGTCAGGATAGTTGGCCAGATGTCCTCTGTAAAGGTCCAGCAGGTCCGAAATCGGTTCCAGGTCCTGACGCGGCTGCTCGGCAAAATACTCTCCAATGGCCTCGTACGCCTCGCCGGTGCAGGCGATGGCTTTGTTCAGGCCCACTGAGTAGGCCTGCTGATCCATCTCAAACGCCTGTCCTAAAAGTCTGAAGGACTGCCCAACCTTCTGGTACTCCTTCTTGAACCCCGTCATTTGTTTGCGGGAAAACTCGGAGATGGTTGTGTTCATCAAAACAATGTTTTCATCCATTTTTTTGGTGAAGGTTTTAAAGCCTTCTATCTTGTTCTCAACTTCCTGAAGGTCCAGAGGGACAGCAGGTGTGCTGGGGAGAAAAGACAGTGATTTTAGTCCTTCCAGCTTTATTTTTAGCCATTTAGACCAACTCAGTCCCGTTGCTAACTTATTAGGGCTGGATCACAAGATGTTAGTCCTACGTTTTAACTACTCAGTACCGGTTTAAAGGTATGATTCACACACACTTGTCTTCTCTAAGTGAGAAACTGAATCTGCAAGAGTAATGAACTAAAACCCTGAATAAGTAGGTTATCAGCCTCAAGACTAGTTAAAATCCCGCCTGGAAGACTTGCTGGATTATTGATAAACATTTAGAAACATCAGCTGCTTTTCAGTTTAATTTAGACTTCAAAACTACTTGTTAAAATCTGAGTCAAAACAGTTCTTGGTTTCTACAATAGCAACATCACAAACTGGGAACACCAGGATCCGTCTCACTGTCTCTATTTCAGACTATCAAACTATCCTCATCAAAAATTAAACTAAAGACACTTTAAGACGTGCACTGCTTACCAAAGAGCAGAAGGTTCATGTGATCAGTGTCTGGAAGACCAAATACTATTTTAGCAAATCGATGTTGCCATTAAAGGTACAAGTCTCAAGAAGAAAAAAAACATAAAGGGGTCAAATACAAAGCAAAGGGTTCCTGGCCAAGCTTTACACAAGGTATGAGAACAGACTGTTCATCATTTTTATTACACAAACATTGGATAAGCAGATCTCTCTGCTCTTATCTCCCCTGCAGATGTGGAAAATTTTAACAGAAAAAACTAAGAACACTTCTACTAGAAAGACAAATATTCACATGTTAAACAAAACTAAAAAAAAGTATGTTTTGCTTATTGTTTGCTTCCATAAGGTCTGATCTATTTACCTCTCTGGGTCCCAACTTTGGCATCTGATAGGGACCCTACACATTTTTTAAATACTCAGTTCTCTCATTTTACAACCTTGTGATAACTACATGAGTCCCGTCTCCATCTTCTGAGGTTATGACTTCTTACCTGATTGTTAGGAAGAAATTGGCTCCAACCAGTTCATCCCTCTCCGCCTTCCTCTTGCCCATTTTCCAGGCCTTCTCATCAGCCCCGCAGGTCAGGAAATGTTGGAAGACATCACAGTGGGCCAAGACAGGGTGGCTGCACATGTGGTTCATCCACCAGATCAGACCCTTCCTCCTTTTAGAGATGAAGTCCTCCTCAAATCGGCCCGTTGCTTGTTTCTCTGGCAGGTGTGGCACTGAGATGACGGGGAAACGCTCCACGAGACGAGCGTAGAGCCAGTCAAAATGTTTATACCTGCAGGGAAGACGGAGGTCGAGTCAGGCTGGAAGTTCTACAGTGTGACGGATGAGAATCATGCTTGTTGTACGTTTAGTAGTAAAAAAGGGAGAAGAAATCAAAGGGAGAGAAGGGGAAGGAAAACTCGTACCTGCGGTTAACTTGTATATTTGTGTGCGTTGGGGTAAGGCCGTAGGACATGTAGCTCTTCATGCCTTTGAACTTGGTCTGCTTAGTTGGGTCGTCAATAGTGCACGTGAAAGGATAGGGGTCCTCCTGCCACTCTGGTCCATGCTTTCCCATCACCACAACAATCCTGTCCCCGTCTTTTACAAAAGCTGAGGCCTCCCCGAGCAGGAAAGCCTCCCCTCCGGACTTCACGAAGGTGGAGAACCTGTTGAGATTCCTCCCCACTGTGGCCGAGCTCTTTGCCTGCTGCTGATGCTGCTGGCTGCTCCTGCGGCCCGGCAGAGAGGTGGTGACTGGGTACAAGGGAGGGGTGGAACCAAAGCCTTGAGGCTCATACGCAGCAGGAGAGCTGTCATCCCAGTCATCGTCCCAGTCATCATCACTACCCTGGCTGGTGTTAAAGCTGCTTCCTCCACCACTACCAGCCTTAAATCCCCTCTGGGACTGTGAGTCTGGGGACGTGTGTGAGGTGTGAGCGGAGGACTGGGCTATGGCTTTGGGTGAGGAGAAGCCGTTGTTGTTGGTGTTGGAGCTGATGTGGTCCTTGATGATGTCAACATAAGTGGCAGGAAAGAGGCCAACCTCTCCCCTGCTGTTCTCCCCCTCCAGCCAGCCCTCCAGCTCCTCCTCAGTGAACACAGTCACCAGCTCACTCTCGGTTATGGAGATCTCCCCTGGGTTTTCAGCGTGGAAATCGTACAATACTTTGGCTTTCAATGCCATTGTTTCAAATATAGTCAGCTAGTACTATTTGGGAGCCGTACGGTCCTGATTTTCACTGCAAAATATCAGAGTTTTAATACCTCCCTCAAATTTGCAGAAAGTTTACAAAGCTGCAGCAGCAATAGTTAAGCTGCTTTGTTTTAACCCTTAAGTTAAAATAAAACAGGATTGTGTCCGCAATTATTGCGCAAAACAGGAGGAAAAACAGCCTTGTATCCGACACCCACCTCAGTCCGCTTCCTTTCGACGGGTTCAAATATCATTAGTTTCCATCCAGAACTCCAAGACGGACAGAAATATAAAGTGCAAATGTAAAATTTCTATCCAAATAAAGCTAAAAGTAAAAGTTATACACAGACAAACCAGCGACGGCTGTCTGATCGTCCCATTCCTCCAGATAAACTTCAGTGTAAAGTTCTTCCACGGCCGAACCTCCTCTGGGATGCTGGTTAGTCTCTACACGCAGCGGAGGGTGGAGCCAGGAGCATGTTCAGTCAAGTCGCTCAGTTTGTGCATCTCACAGGAAAAAGAAAAACAACAGAAACTCTGACATACTACCATTACTAAGTTCAAGCAACATGTC
This sequence comes from Pachypanchax playfairii, assembly GCA_006937955.1. NCBI lineage: Eukaryota > Metazoa > Chordata > Actinopteri > Cyprinodontiformes > Aplocheilidae > Pachypanchax > Pachypanchax playfairii. The sequence goes on from SSNP01000014.1 coordinate 4,935,894, forward strand.
TAAACGCTTCTCTACTTTCAGAAACTTTGCACATCCTTAATAGAAGTCTTTAGTCCCCAGAAAGACTTTCAACTTCTAGTTCAGTTCAAAACTTGAGCAATATATAATATAATATAATATAATATAATATAATATAATATAATATAATATAATATAATATAATATAATATATACCCTCATTTTGTCCACCAGAGGGCACTGTTACAGCGCACATTCAGATATCAGCGCCTCCTCTCGTCCAGCTGCAGACAGTAAACTTGTAGCCCGTTTTTTATTTGTGCGATGTTGTTGTCATTGTTGCTGAACAGATGTTGGAATATACTTTCTTAATAAAACATGATTTCTACCGGAAGTATGTTAATTTCTTGTGTCTGAATGAGGAATCAAAGAACAGTGCAACCTGCTGAGCAGGTCTCAAGGTTTATGATTGAAAAGTCATTTATGAGACATTTTAATTATTGATGGTTTCAAAATAGATATTCAAATATATGTTTTCTACTAAAGAAAAAAAAACATAATTATCTCTTGAACTGAGATCCCCTTTAAAAAACAAACAGCAATTTACTGCAATTTACTGAAATGAATTGAGATTTCTGAGTTTATTTAGAAACCATATGGAAACATCAGAATATCAGCACCAAACTGTGTCATAAGTGCAGCATTAAATGACAGAGTAAGTCAAGGCTCCTGTCTCCCACTGGAAATAAAACAGGAAGGAAGGGCAAACTGAATGGGGTCAGAAGTTAGGTCTCTGGCCTCAGGCGTGGAATAACAGGGAGGATGAGGTTCCCAAATGAGGAGTCCTGAGTGATGAAGAATCCTGATGAATTTGCACGTGCGTGCTACAAAGAGAAAATTTGAGAAACATTTATAGATCAAATAAATATTAAAATTCTCTCTTGTTGGTTTTGTGTCTTACATGCAAAGCAGCTTTCTGTTGGGCAACAATATGCTGCTGATCGGCGCTGTCTCGAAACTCCTTCATACTTGGTTTGGACAGTGAGATACTAGACGATGAAAGGTTAGACAGACATTTATATTGTTAACATGTCATTGTTGTAAATAGTTATGAATATTATGTCAACTGGAGAGTGAGGCATTTGGTGGAGAAAAGAGTTGATCAATCCATATTCACTTGTATAATTAATTTTTTGTTCAAAAATAGGTGAATAAAGCATGGCTTGAGCAGTACCTGGCACCAGGTGTGTTCATGGACTGACTCTGGATAAGCCGCTTCTTCTCCTTCTCCAGCTCAACCAGGATGGCGACACGTGCGTTTGGAAATGCTGTTTAACAAAAACAGAACAAACAAATAAACAAAAAATAAGTTTCAGGAATTCTGAAAGGCTGTCGTAAAATTAAAACAAACAAACAACAAAGACAGTGTTTGAAAATCCAAGAGTGTGTCAGGCCAAAATGACATTTATTTGAATTTTTACAACAAAGTATATGACTAAAACAAAAAGTAACTGGAAAAATAAAACTCACAGAAAAATCCACATTATTTAGAATTTTCAAGAATAAATATTTTAAATTAAGCATTTTGTTTTTTAAAGAAATAAAGCTTAGACGCCTCATATGTCAAAGGGGGCAGAATTAAAGGCGTCCAGCGTTCGTAGCTCCGCCCCTGCAGGCGAACATATAAATCAAAATGTTTAAGTTTAAACATTACCTTGTCCAGTAGGATTAGCAGCCATGTGAGTGGAAGTAGGAACACACAGGTTGGGGGGACAAGCAACAACACAAATTGGAGAATAAATTAAATCGGATCTCTTTCCTTTATGATCCAACACGGAATCACATGAGTGTCAATAGACGATTAATGGTAAAAGTACACCTCAACTGTGAAAAATAAATAAAGTAAAGACGATTGAATGTTTCCTCACAGGTACCTCTATCACTATAACTTAACGTATTACAGTAGCACTTTTTGATTATTCGTATTTTGCTTGATGAAACCGTGAACCGGTGTAGAGATGTACGTGAAGTGAAAATGTATAGATGTACGTAAAAACTAAGATGTATCACTGTGGTTTTTTTTCCGTGACCCAAAAAGATTCGTATTAGGATCCTCTCTAACGAACACAATCTGTAGATTAAGCTGTATAATGTCCAAAATGTAACAGGCCACATATGAATAAATGTCAGTCTGACATCTTACTTTAAAATCAGTAAATGTAAAATACAAAGACATAATCAAATAAATAGTTCTGTTCTAGGTCATTTGGCTGGTGGGAGTGAACACAATGAAAGAAGCCAGAATTAAATTCTGTTTACAAAAAGAATATTCTTCAAATATTCGGAATCTTTTAAACATTTACATATAGAAAGATTTAACGTGTTTTTGTATTAGTGATTTAAAAATATTTTTTTCCTGACCACGTCAGTCACCAACTTAATAGATGATCTTCAGATCATCGTTCGTCACTTTGTTTACATCCGGGGTCTTGCGGATTTACATCCGGAGCTGCGCAGTGTGAGTCAGCTGACAGTTGACATCAACTAGCGGCTGTAACGTTTCTCTCAGAAGAGAGAATCCTAAAGGAGGATTAAATACTCCCCCTTTTCTCCGGAAACCCGTCCAGCTATCAGAAACCGGACTGCCACCAACCTCGACTAACGGCTACGTGCTCGCACCTTCAGCAGTGATGAGTGTCGGTGCTCCGAGAGGCCTGGCGAGCTCGGGGCAGAAGCTCATCACGGAGATCCTCCATCCGCTGTCCGCCGCCGAGGAGCAACTGTCCCCGGGGCCAAATGTCACCGTCGGAGAGGGAAAGGTAAGAAGATGGTTTAACTTCACCGGAAGTCATTGTTGATCTGAAAACAAATCAGGGTTGAAGAATCAGCGATAAACTCAACTTAACTCCGTTTACAAGCAGAAAAAAACCGCGTTGTTGTTGTTTCACCATCATTCTGGTGCGTTAGTGTTTGTTCTTACAGGTTAGCAATCTGCGTGGAAGAACTCAGATACATCTTGGACATGAAATAGCTGAAATACTAAGACCAGTATAAATTCACTAGACATCAATTCAAATTGAAAGTATGGGCCACCTGTTTATTGCGGAACATCTGATTGCAGCGTCTCATCTGATCCCTGTAGATAAAACACCCTGTAAAACCTCAGTCAAGTTTCTCTCAACATTTCCGCAAAAAAAGGTGCTATTAATTGTAATTTAGTGAGATTATGTGGATAAAGTTGTTCTAATTTATGTCCAGGAACTGTTCTGTTGTTCACAGGATAACATGATTTCTATATTTAACAACAAAGACACCTGTACTTCATTGGAAACCTTAATAGAGAACCTTGTGTGTGTGTGTGTGTGTGTGTGGGGGGGGTGTTTGTTTTTGTAAAAAGATTCAATCTTTTTCTCTCAAAATATTTTGTCAGTGGGTTTGAGCTGTTTCTCTGGACTTGGTTGTTTATTCACTGTAATTCAATAATGCAATGCAAGCTTATTATTACTGGAGCTGGTTAGCACAACAGTGTAGAAGTCATACCTATGTCATCAGCCTGTGTTTGTGTGTGTTTTCTGTGTACACAGCCAAAAGTAGGTGGATGTGAAGAAAGTGTATTTGAGGGCTGGAGAGGCAGCTCGTCCCTTCACACTGACTGTTCTGGAAAGTTGTTTAATTTGTGCTTGTTTGTTTAGAAAACAGAAAAAAAGGAACTTGACCAGCGTAGATGTTTAATTAGACTATATGAGTATAAAACTGGTAAATTGATCTTTTCTTTTCCTACACTCAGCAGTTTTAGTTTTTTTTTTTTTGCAGTAAATTTCTTGATTGTCTGAGTGATAGAAAGACGATGCGAGGAATGTTGCATCGTGCAGCCTTAACAAGAGCTCCATTTACATCAAAAAGCCTCTTCATCAGCATCACGATCGGGCTCTCTGGCTGGCTCTTTGTTTGCAGTTCTGCCCCTGTGGCAACATGTTGATGACATCATCATGATGTTACCTGTTTTCCAGCTTGAGCCGGGACTAACCAACGGCACGCCGGTTGAGATATCGAATCCTGCCTCTGCATCCCAGATGCTCAACAGGCTGCATCTGGATGACAATCTAGATGTAGACTCTCAGGACCTCACGGAAACCCGTGACCTTTTCGTCACCGTTGACGACCCAAAGAAGCACGTCTCCACCATGGAGACCTACATCACCTACAGAGTCTCCACTAAGGTCAGCTGTTACACCTTCACGCTTGAGTTTCTCTCCTGATTGTGATTAAATACTTTACTTATTTTTAAATTACATTTGTAAATCATTTAACATGTGTGACTGTATAAACGAGACCGCGCCCCCTTCTCCACTAGAAAGGAAAACGTGACGTGAAATGTTGGTATAAAACCACACAAACAGCATTCTGACAATTTCTTATGACTATAAAAATCATCTAAAATCTCTTTTCTTCTGATTATGAGTCACGAGTTTAAAATAAATCAACACTAGGAATCTGGTGCTCAGGTGAAACCACAGATTACTGGTGATGCCTGTACAGTCACCTGGATTATAAAGAATGTTACAAAACTGTCTCAACTTGTTTGACTCTTCCTGTTAGTGATCCTGTGTGATCGATTTGACGGAGCTCATCTGACTGACCACAGCTGAGTGGGAAAGTCCAGGGAGCTCAATACAAAGATAGAATTATGGAGTTAGACAAGCGAGGGGTGTTTCTACATAACAGCCGAGTCCAACAGCCTCAGTTAAAAAGATCCTAAAAATGTATTTAAAAGTGTAATAAATGTCCTGGGATCTGATGGAAGCCTCAAACTCCCGCTGAGCTACAGATCTGCTGTCAGCGTGTCTTCATGCAGGAGGATTTTACATCACAGTGGACGTAAAAGCTAAAGATAAACATCTTCGTGACAAAAGCCTCCAAACCCGACCTTAACACTAAATCAGTAGGACTGTAGATAAATGCTGAGTTTACTTCAGAACCCCCCCCCCCAAAAAAAAATAATTCTGTCAATAAATGTTCAGTTATCCAACCAAACATTTGTTAAACACTTGGGTGATTTTGCAGGCTGTCTACATATTAGTATTTATATTTCACCAACTGTGAAAGTAAGAAACAAACAATAACTTAAATTAGCATCGATCCACTCAAATATAAAGCTGCTGGATCAGATAAAATATTGTCACCCTCATCTTTATTATAAACAACTCTTAAAGAAGAGAATCACTGGTAGAATTCATCAGATGGGTCTTGTGTTTTTCCATCTGCCTGCTAATGAATGGAGTCCATCAACCGGAGAGCTGCAGCCCAACCTGACAGAGAATCAGACCTTTCTGTTGTTTATTGGAGTTACACATGAAGAGGGAGAGACGACCCTTCAGCCTTTCAGTAACGTCATGACAACCGTTTCCATGTGCACCATGTTGCTTAGGTTCAGGGGCTGCGCACAAACTTCACAGTTAAATATGTGCTCAAGGTGTTAATGGAGACAATGTGGAGGATGTTTTCTGTCACTACAATAACATTTAGTGTAAACATGGATTTTATGACTACATCGTGATGTTTATTTACCTGGAAATGTTTTTAGAAACCATGTGTTTCTCCTTCCAGACGTCACGGATAGAGTTCGACCTGCCGGAGTACAGCGTCCGACGGCGCTACCAGGACTTTGACTGGCTGAGGACGAAGCTTGAAGACACCCAGCCGACCCACCTCATACCTGTAGGTCCCACAAGCTTTATTAGGTTTTTCCACAACCTACTGAGAAACTCCTCACTGACATTCTGCTCTCCTCCTTGACTCCAGCCGCTTCCTGAGAAGTTTGTGATGAAGGGCGTGGTGGATCGTTTCTCAGAGGAGTTCGTGGAGACGAGAATGAAAGCTCTGGATAAGTTCCTGAAACGAGTTGCGGACCACCCAGTTCTGTCCTTTAACACACATCTGAATGCTTTCCTGACTGCAAAGGTAAGACATCAGTCAGCTCCAAGTCGAATATCTCGTATAGAGTGGGTCACAAAGGATGAGAGACAGTATGTAAGGTGAGAAACAGAATTCCAAAAAATACAAGAGCACAGATTTTCATTTTTGAGGCCCAATAAAACTTTATTCATCCCTGCTGAGCCTTTAAGTTATTACAGTAAAGCTTAAGGTACAAATTTACTATGAAAGGTTGAGAGAGAAAATAATCATGTGTTGTCTGGATTTCCATGTGCTGATGAAGGACCTGAACAAGCGACAGGGTCTGGCCCTGCTGACCAAAGTGGGCGAATCAGTGAAGCACGTGGCCGGAGGCTATAAGCTGCGGGCGCGGCCGGCTGAGTTCTGTGCCATGGGAGAATACTTGGACACCTTCAGTCAAAAACTGGGAACCCTGGATCGCATCGCTCAGAGGATCCTCAAAGAGCAGTCAGGTACCAGGAAGTTGGAGCTGATTGATGCTGAATCCAACTCCTCTTATTTTGAAGGATACAATGAACAATGAATTTCTTTTTCATCTTGATTTTATTCTAATTTAAAATCTAAATGTTCCTGGAGGGAAAGGAAACAATTGAAATTGATTCTGTCATATATTAATAATAACTACTGAAGATCAGTTTCTATCAGTAACCTGGTGTACAAGCAAGAAATTCTAACAAATAAAATAATAGTTAAATGTAAAATCTGTGGGGGGATAAAAGATGGAGATAGAAGAAACTTGGTGCAACAAGGTGCAAAAAATATAGTTCTTAAAATGTACATCAACACTAAAGGACAGTTAAAACTGAGTGTGTTTTGTAAACGACATTGTTGGGCGTGTTTTGCAAAGCTTGAGTCTCATGAGTGCGTGCATGCGTGCATGGCTCAGACCTTGTTCAGCTGATAAGTGCAGACCCAACTCATGCATGACAAGTGATTCTGTAAATAACTAGCTGTTGTGTGAAACCCTCCTCCTGACCATCTGTTGGGGCTATTGATGTATTGAGTCACAAGCAGCCTTGTTTCCATGTTAGCTTAGATAAGATTGGAACTCTGGTAGCTCTAAATATCCATGTGCTAACAGAAGCTTAACCAGCACCTCGTCTCATGAACACGTCCGTCTTGTTCTGCCATTCGTGATGAAAGAAAAAGTTAATCGTACATATTTGTACCTTGCTCAGTTTTCTGTTGTTGTTTTTTTTTTTTTTTTAAGAGTACCTGACGGAGCTTCGGGAGTATGGCTCTGTTTATTCCAGCTGGGCGGGGTCTGAGGAGCTGCTGCAGCGCCCTCTGGAGGGCGTTGCTGGCAGCGTGACAACAGGGTGTGGGGCGCTGGAGGACCTGAGTGAGAACATGGGTCAGGACTTCCTGCCTGTTCTTAGAGAATACATTCTCTACATTGAGTCCATGAAGGTGAGACGGCACTCAGATGGAAACAGGCACAAACATTCACAATAATCAACCTCAGTTGGTAAAGTTGTGTCACAGGGATGGGGGGGTAGGGGGGGATCTGGACTGGACACAGTACGGTTTTAGTTTTTGCGTGCATCATGTCCTGTCTTCACCAAACTCCTGATTCAGCATCTTTTTTCTGTGTCCAACTTTTTTTTTTTCTTTCTCTGTATGTCCCTTGAAAGCTGTTGTGTCACTACTTTAACTTGGCTGTTCCCTGTCTGATTCCAGAATGTGCTGAGGAAGCGAGACCTGAGTCAGGCAGAGTACGAGGGCCGTCTCGAAGCCGCCATATTGCGTAAACAGGAAGACAGAACACCCGTAAGCGGTGCCTTTTCTACCATTTTTCTCATTTTGATTTTGGAAACTTTTAAAAAGCTCTTTGTTGCCATTTTTATATCAAGGGATTAAAAAAAATATTTCCTTATTTTAATTCCAAGAATTAAAAACTTGAGAAATCATTAAAATAATTGATTGGACTGCATGTCAAAACTTCTGAGAATCATGTCTTTTAGCTCGTAGTGCTGGTCTCTTAAACCAGTTTATAGAGTTATACAGATGTTTTCCCTCCAAACTGCTGCAAAATAAAAATCTACTTTTTGCACTAATACAGTTCCTCAACATTTCCTCCTCCACACAGACCCCTTTAATTCAGATCTTACAGATCCTAGTCTCAGTCCCTGTAGTTCTAGTCTTCTCTGTTTTGCTGTAGATTCCAGTAGAAGTAGAAAAGTGTCAGGACAAGGTGGAGTGTTTCAACGCTGACCTGAAGGCAGACTGGGAGCGCTGGCAGAGGAACAAGAGACAAGACTTCAAACAGCTGCTCACCGGCATGGCTGACAAAAATATCAACTATTACGAGAAGGTCAGTGATCTTTGGATTAGAAATAATCCAGATCTCAGATTATAGTTTTAACTGCTTCGTTCAAATAAATGCTCAAGGAAAAAAAAGTTTCCCATGAAGTATTAAACATCTGTCTGCCAATTAAGTCTGGATTTATCTGGGTTTTCTGCAGTGCCAGGCAGCGTGGGAGTCCCTCGTCACTCTCCTTCAGGACAAACAGGTCGAGGACAAAACAAGTGACACGAACTGAAACACGTCCTTGCTTGTCAACCCGCCATCTTGGGGTCTTTGTACAAACACACTTTCATGCCAAGGAAGAAGCAACAAGACGGCAGGTTTTATCTGCTGAACTTTCTCCTCGTTTGTCCTGTGAGATGATTAAACAGAGACGAGTCGTCTCCCGTGCTGCGACTGAGGTAAAGAAACGGTGCGTTTAAGGACAGCTTGTAGAGAACAGAAACTGTATGTACAGACCTTTATTTGTTCTGTTTTCTATGAACTTTTTCTACATTATATTTCTGATTAACGATTTTTTGCTCGTGTTAATTTAACCACAATCCAGGAGGGATGGATTTTTTGTCTAATCTCTCTCTTTTCACACTCAGCCAAATGAGAAGGACAACTGTTGCAGAATCCTGTGATTGAAGGAGGATCTAACTATTTTCAGATTGATTTTTTTTTTCTGTAAATGACTCCAATTAAACAAGAAAACATATTTTTTCATCTCTTAATGGTTTTTTTTATTAACTACAACCAAAAAGAACAATCGGTTCTCACTTTCTTTTGTCTCTCCATCAATTCCTTGTTTCCATTCCAACAGTAAGAGATTGAAGAGGTTGGAAACATTCTGTAACAGAATTTGACTGATGAGGTAAGGAGTTTATTCACATGTGGATTTCTAAAACAAGTCTGAACAATGTCCATCTGGGACAGGAGACCCAGCTGCTGTTTGAGATGAGGTTAGAGATTTATTGTTTGGATTGTTGTTAGAAGTTGATTGCAGCTACAGAGGTTGGATTTCTAATGGTTAGATGTTTCAGGAAGATGCGGCGCTGCAGCACCACCTTGTGGTCATATTCATAATATTTTTTTATCTCACAGCTACCTCTGTTAGTGTTCTACGAAACATTGTTTAAAATACTTTCTTAATGTAGGGATGTCTCTCATCAAGAGACAAAATCTTAGTTCAGCTCAGAACATTAAATAAAGTAGACAAGAACTTGAACAAGGCTGAAAAGTGAAACCCTCAAACATCTGACCACAACAGGGTTGATGAATATCTTAAATCTTATTGTGAATCTGAAGAAGACTCACAGTCTGCCTTGTCCTCAGAGCTGAGACTCAACTAGAAAACGTCTGAATCCGTCCGTTTGCATGTTTATTTGACCTTGATCTGTTGCTCTCACATCAGACACATTAATCCCACTATGGCTTAAATCCACACGAGGTGAAGTTGTTAGTTTTTCCCACATCCAGCTGTTCTGCTGAGAGAACATGAAGTTTAGCATGAAGTAGCAAACTGTGACCAATGATTTCATGTCGGGTTCAGGGTTCACGTTTACATGGAACTTTAGTCAATTCTGCCACATATGTGTTTTTTAATGACATTTATTTGCCAACTAGTTTTTTTCTTTTTTCAGTTCCTAATATTTTTTGACTAAATTAATTATTTAGATTTAAGTTGATTGTCAGAAATATTTGTTTTTGATGCCGCGTCACTGGTCTGCAGAGCCAAATATTAGAGATTTAACATCTCCGGTCACATGTTGGTTTTCAGGATGTTCTCGACCGTCTTTTATCTGTACTCATCTTTTTTCTGTCTTTCACGAGCTTTAAAACATTGAAACATCTGCCGTTTATTTTTACTGCCAGATGTGTTTAGGTTTTTGGTGAGAAACTAGAAGAAGAAAATTTGCCCAGGTTGCCATGATCAGGACTGGAGGCAGCTGCAGTCGAAATTCTACAGAAGTGCTAATGCTAACGTCCTAACGGAGACATTAAATCTAGTAGATTTACGATAAAGTATAAAGATCATTAGATCCAAACGGAACATCTGGATTTCCTTTTTCACAAGAACTTTGATCAGTTTGGTCTGAAAAAATGAACCAAGTAACAAAGTGATCTTAAATTTTGACATTTAGACTTTGAGAACGTTTTGTGCATTTGTAAAACTGCACCTGGTGTAAATGAAGGAACATGTTCTGAGTCATTTTGGTATAAAAAGACAGGAGAACATTGTTTGGGCTTATGTTTGTAAAAGGGACTGAACGTGTTCTCTGATGATGTCAGTATTCTGTTTCAACACTACATCTGTTTAATGTACTTACTGTCATCCTGGATCACAGCCATCGTAACAAGCTCCATTCTTTACTGCGTGCCTGCTGATGTCTTTTGCACTAAACATGTAGCTTCAGCGCCTGAAGCGGAGCTAGATTTCTTTTGGATGGTATAAAATTGCAAACTGGTGCCAGATTAGCCGAGACAAACATCTAGTGTTTTAGTTTGGAATGGTAAGAAATAAAAAGGCGTCATTCAGGGTGAATCTTCCTGTAGGGACGTCTACGCAGCCTTTAAGCTGGACAAAGTTTTCATGTACAAAGCAAATGTTTTGAACCAAACGTCCTCGTCTTTTTTTCTCGTTAAGGAACTTCACACGAGAGGATAAAATCTGATTTTTAGCAGAAACAAGTCAAACCTTTATGGAAGTTCTGAGTTTTTTTTGTTCCTCTCCAGTGTGTACTGTTTACGTCCCTTATTGTACATTTGAATGTTCATAACGATTTGTTGTAATTATAATTGAGCTTGCATACGGATGTTTTGATGCAATTTATCTTTACTACAATTTTTTTTTTTTTTTGTCGTGGATATACGGACCAATAATAAAGAAAATAAATGAGTTACTTGTGTTTCTGCATTTGTTTCATTTTGTGTCCATGTAACTTAGATTCATTGATAAATTAAAGTGTATAATAATAAAAGTTTAATAAATCATGAAGGAAGATTTTGTTATACATTCTTAACATTTTATTTATAAATCAATATTCACACCAAAATGTACAGTATTAACACTGACACCAACCTTTTACTGTGTCAAGAACAAAACAAACAATACAAGAAAAAATAAGTGCAAATATCAAATAAAAACACATTTCGTTGACTCTAAATCCAGTCAGTACTTTATACTACTACAAAAAACTGTCAAAATAATCAAAACTAACTGTTATTACTTCTGAGTTTTGTACATAAAGGGTAATTTCATTCATATATCAAACATGTTAAAGAGAAATACATTGTAAATTACAGAGTGCAAATAATACAGACATCAGTAATGAAAAAGTAACAAGGAAATAAACAGAAACAAGAATCTGAAATTCAGGCAAGAAGCAGATAAAGTCTGTTTGTGTCTAACTGAGCAGCAGATTTACTGGATTGTAACATTCGGATTCCAGATATTCTACAAGTTCCTCTCATTCTTCCAAATTTCAGCTTGAAAACTGTAACTGTCACCAAAATCTTCCTGTAAAATGTGTCTGAGCACGACTGAAGACTTTAATCACATAGTAACAAGCAGTACGGCTGTATATTTGTATTATCTGATTGAACGTTACTGAGTTGAGCTCCAGATTTGAGTCACATACATGTTTGCTACATTTTAAAACTCATGTTAAATACATGTTTTCAGTATTTATTGATAGTGGACGTTTGGAAACTCTAAATGAAAGTGATACATTTTGACGTTGACTGGTCTTTATAAGCAAATATCAATTTTATTAAAACCTCAAACAGCAGCAGCAAATCTACAGCATCCAGTTAAAACTATAGATGTGAACTTTAAGATCCACACCAACAAAAACAAAAGAAAACAAAATGGAAAAGGGAAATAATCTTCAATTTTTACTTGTGGGTCATTTTAGGTTAAAATATAATATAATTCTGGTAAAATAATGCAAGATAATTTTTGATTCAATCATCCTGCAGATTTGTTTTTCACTTAACTTTTAAAGAGTACTTACTGAAATACTTAGACATTGAAAGTGATTGTATACAATCACTCACATTTGTTTTAGTCAATAGCTCAAACAATAAAAAAAGCGTCAGAACATTTCTGCACCTGACTGTAACTCTGATAAACTTTCATCACAAGTTTTTGATACATTAACCTGAAAAATTAAAAGCCAAAAAAAAAAAGTTTCATAAACCTTCTTCAAATTCTAGACACCAGCAGATTTTCTGGTGTGTTTCAATAAAATCATTTCCTCAGACAGCTTGACAACGGATGCTTCCAGATTCACGTCTCCCAACTAAACACCAAACTCTGATGTAAAAGATGGACCTCGTGACTAAAACTAAACGTTAGCATCAGCAGTTTGCCATCATGAACCAGCTAAACCTGATCCAAAACTACACATTAATTCTCTTGTTTCTGGGGTTGTTTCCTATCTGACTCACTGATAAATCCCCAACATGTTAACATCCCTGTCAGTGGGTTATTTCCTAAATCACTTCTGTTTTTTTTTTTAACCCTGATGGCACAAATTTGACTGTCTGGTATGATCCACTAGCTACTAACATCGATTCTTTCATCTCTTTTACAGTTTTCTGTTGAACCATTAAGTTATTTTGACATCTTGCTCAGTCATCTGTCCAAACACGCCTTCTTACACTTAAAAGTTTTATAATAATAATGTTCATACACAACACAATCTTATATGATGTTCTCTAACATCTATAAGCCTGTGTCTTTAAACAAAAAGGGAAGTGACTTCTTCACCTTTTGGATCACTTCAGTCTCAGTTCCTGTTTTCGTCATTTGAACATGACCTCACTGTCAGTCACTGTGGCTTCAGTCTCCTTCAATCCGCACAAAGAGCTTCTTTTTAGCTGTTCTGCAGCCCACGATGCTGCAGGAAGAAGAGAAGACATGTTCTTTAGAAGCTGAGACAAAATGCATTTCACATGTTTTAGTTTTTAGCATTTAAGTGTTTCTGAATGCTGAAAATGGCTGTTTGAAGTACCTGATTGGTATCATGGAGAGGACGGTGATGCAGCTGGAAAGCAGAAAGACTAAACCCGGGAGCCGGTTCAGGGTGTTCTGGTAGATGGCAGTGAAAGCAGGGATGTAGGCCAGACCAGCAAACTTCAGAGTGATCTGCAGGAGGGTGAGAGTCCTTCCTGATGGAGAGGAGAGAGAACCGAGAAATGTGAAAAAGACGTGCATAAAAAAGAAAAAAAAAACTAGGAAATTCTGTTTTCTTGGCATTTTTGGAATCAGTAACCTGGCAGAGAGTCATCATGTGGTACCTAGTGAGTTTTTTTTACAAAAAAACAATGTTAAAACATCGTCCAAAGCAGAAGTCCATCGATGTTCCAAACTGGGCTAAATTTGTAAACATGAACATTCTGGGATGTCTGAATCCAGCTGCTCATGTTTTCAATAAGCTATGAGTTGTGTTGGAAAGTTAAAAGGAATTAATATACATGAAAATTCAACAAAACAAAAACAACTGCTGACTCAGATCATGTGATTTAAAGATGGAAAACACAAATTAAAATAATGTACATTTTTCTGATTAAACTGCTCCAACATGTGCAGCGTCTCTGTGTGAATGAGTTGAAGACAGCAGCAGTGATCAGTTCTTTATTATTACTCTTTACTTTGGTATGAAGAACCAGCATGACTGGACACACAGGATCTGTCGGCTTCCCGTAAGAAACAGACCGTGTCGCTCTATTAAAGCCACTGAATGCTGTGTACATACACAGAAAATAACACAACTAAAAGGACAGAACATTTGATTTTTTTCTGAAAATATAAAACATTTTCGCTTCAAGCATTTTGCATTGCAACTTTGAGCAAACTGTGTTTTTGCATATTTAATTCTGTATCAAAACCTACAAAACATGGCAGATTTCTTGCTATAAACAGTAAAAGGTCTCAGTAGAATCCATCAGTGGTGTGAGTTGCTATGAAACAGATAAACAGGTTTGACACTCACCACACCAGGATGTTGGAACCAGCTGAGAGAGCAGCGATCTGATTGTTGGCATCGGGATGAGAGCAAAAAGGTTCAATGAACGAGCTGCAGAAAAAAAGCAGATTATAATTCTATTTGTTTACTACAACCAGTTAAGTTATCTTAAAAACTGAATTCAGTTGTTTATAAAGTTGTTGCTGCAACAGTTTCTTATATTTTCGAGCGTGTGCACATGCAGGATGTAAACATCCAATACAAAGACAGTTTACATCTTTAACTTACGCGTCAACACAAAACAAATTAGCCGACAGATGGTGATTTACAGGAACTTTGATCAGCCTTTAAAGTCATTTCTGAGAGAAATGATTTCCTGATTCCCGATTTTCTAACATTTCCTGATAATATTTCAGGTGAACAAAGAACTGAGTATGTGAGTGTTCTTCTTCACCTTTATTCTATCTGCACATCAGATCTGGAAAACTAAGAATCAGACTTTTAATGCTTCTGTTTGCTCCTAGATCCTCATTCTTCTTCCTCCATCATTTACGCCTTGTGCTGATAACAAAATTTTAACTTCTAACCTCTATGAACTCTTAATTTTGCCAAGTCAAACATATTTTCTTCTGTTAGCCTTCAAATAAAATGAAAGACATCTGATCTTCTGAAAAATGTACGAAATCCAAATTTGACTGTACAAATAGTGTGTGAAATAAGCACAATCACCAATTCAGTGATATATTACTGCTTATAAGCTTATAATATATTGTGGTGCATGAAATAATAATAATAATAATAGTAATAATTAGAACCAGACACTTATTCTTACCTATGTAGAACATGGAGGTTGTTGTGACAAAGGACATGAGGTAGATGCCCGAAGCGAACGACAACATGCCGATCAGGATTATCGATTCGTCGCTGATGCACCGACGGAAAACAAGGACACCGACGTAACTGGTGAGGAAAATCACACATCCTGCTGCGTTCCCATAACCCACCTGGAGGAAAGGGGCGAGGAAGGAACAGAAACAATTACAATAAAAAACAAGATAGAGGAAATGAAACTAAAGCAGACTGACAGCAATAAATAATTAAGCTGCAAACTAACACTTAGATAACAGTCATGTACACTGCTCAAAAAAATAAAGATATGTGAAACTTGGAAAACACATCAGATCTCAACTGGAAACGAATCCTGCTGATCCAGATGGAATGGGTAATGGATAAAATAAAGGACGCCAAATCATGGGATGAAAATGATCAACCTACAGAGAGGATGGAAATATTTGTTGAAATGCCATTGCAGCAACACAAAACAATCCTCAGTAGTTTGTTTACCCCCACATACCTATATGATGCTTAACGATATCAGGGCTCCTTATGATGGAAGAGTCCAGGTGTATCTCCTCCCAGAAGGACCTGAACACAACGTCCCAGAGATGTTCCATTGGATTTAGGTCCAGTGAACATAGAGGCTAGTCAATAGCATCAATACCTTGATCCGCCACTACCTGCATACTGAGGCCAGGCGTTATCACACACCTTGAGGAACCCAGGACGTGCTGCACCAACGAAGAGTCTAACAATCAGGACTTCATCCTGATACCTAATGGCAGTCAGGGGACCCTCGTTTATCCTGTGCAGGTCTGTGTGTTGCTGCATGGATCTACCTCTGCGAATCAACATTGACCCACTACCGACTGATCATGATGAACAATGTTGGCAGCAGCATAATGTTTACTGCAGCATCTTCAGGCTCAGGCCACCTTCATTAAGTGTCTAAGGGTTTGGTTAGAGACATTCTCATGTCTGGGACACACAGCAAACCTTCTGGCAATGGTACATGTTGATGTTCCATCCTGGTGGAGTTGGACTCCTCCAGGTGTCTCCTCATGCTATCAGTAGGGACAAATGCAGAATTCAAAATGTGAATGCAAAACTACAGAAAAGCAGTCAAAAATGATGAAGAGGAAAAAAAAAGTGTCTCCTCCACTTGCAGAATCCTTCCTGTTTTTGTCGCTGTTGCCTCTTTAGAGCACATGTTAGTTTTTTGAGCAGTGTACATGATGCAACATTTAAAAACAGAATTCAATATTTCTGTTTAATCTACAAATAATTTAAATCCTAAACACTGTTCGGACACAAAAGAAAGCTAAAATCTTACTTGTGTGGCGGTCCAGCTGAGCGGTGACTTCAGGACAAATGAACCCAGGACCTCTACAGCTCCGCCCACAGCGAAGTCGTAGATGAAAGCTGCCACAAACAGCAGAACCACATTCACCTTGTTAATCCCAGCAGGAGCCTCGACAAGACGAGTGTTACGGGAGGCATGAGAGAGGAGGTGGTAGTTCTCCTCCTCGTCCTCGACACGCACTTGTGTCACCTTTCATGAAGACATACAAGCAAAACATGAACTTATTGTTGAGTTTCAGAAAATGAATGACCTAAATGTGCCGATCAGAAAGCATTCTGGAAGGTCACGCTGACCTGCAGGAGGAAGATGGACCACAAGAAGCAGAGCAGGTTGAGCAGCGTGCTCACAGCCAGCAGGATGGTTCCCTGTCCCAGACTGGGGGTGTACAGCTGAAACAGATGGCCAGACACCAAGCTGCCCACCACGCCTGCTAACCCGTATAAAAACTCCACTTTCATCATCACCTGTGTGGGACAAGGACAGTCAACATGTCTTCCTTTAGAACCCCAACAGCACAACATTACAAACTAACAGCAAACTTTTCATATTTCCTAATATTTAGATTTCTGAGGTTGAAAACAGAAAAAAAAGGAAGATACTAAGCTGAAAGTATTATCATATATTTCTAAGAAACTATTACATTCTGTAGTAGATTCTACTGCAGACTGGTGACCCTGTTTCAGCTTTATATAAACAATTTTTGTTTGTCAGTATCATGTCTTTTATAAACTGAAGTAGATACTAGCAGTCTGCTGGTTTGGTTTGACAGCTCGGAAAAATGTGTTGAAACAAAAACAATGAGTGTAACTCAAGGAGCAGGTTGATTATAATAATGAGACATGAGTTGAACAGAGAAGTGGATGAGTAACTATTATAAAGTTGAAATTGCTAAAATAAATTATAAATTTGCCACGAATTCAACATGAAATGCCTTTGATAAACTGAAACCACCTGTCCAGGTGTAAATGTTTATTACAACTATTATGAATTATTCTGTGACTTTTATCTGGGGGTCATGTGAACTGTTTCAGTGGGGCCCCAATCCCAACTTTAAGAAGAACTTATTTGCTCTGAAGGTAAACATTAACATTTTAATGATTAACTTTAGAGCTGGATATGCTGCTGAGAACCTCGAAGTGAAAAATAGTGACTGACCTTGGATCGGTCTGACGTCGTGGATACAAGAGAAGCCAGAGTCATCACACCGGACCAGTACGCACCGTAGCCCCCGGACAGCCCGAAGACCGCCGCCCCCCCGAACATCAGCTGGAGCGGAAGGTTTGAAAATACCACCAAGAGCAGGGCGAGCCTTAGCAGCAGGTACCCCCCCAGGGGCACCACGACGGGCGCTTTTCTCCGGCCGCGGTCGCTCAGTCTGGCCAGCAGCAGCGCAGGGATGATTGGAGTGAACTTGATAATCAGGTTGTAGGTCATGTAGAAGTCCGTGATGGCTTTCTGCTGACTGTCTTCACTGGAGCGACCGGGATAGGTAGCGTTGGCACATCGGTCTCGAACCACCATCAGCAATGCGGTGTCGAAGAGAGAGCTGCCCAGCTCCTCCAGCACGATGATCGGATCGACCTGCCGAGCCACCGCGAGGGCTGCTCGGCACAAGTTCGCCATGGCTTTGTGTTCCGGTACAAGTTTTCTTTAGAGACATGTAAGTGGAAGTGCGCTCGGTCTCTCTGTCCCATGTGCGTGTCACAGTGCGGGGTGGGAGACTTCTCACGCCCTCCCTCTCTGCGCCTTCAGTGCGTTGCGTCCTGTCTTCCTGAAAGTTTAGGGAAACAGCTCCTGATCCGAGCTGCAGGTAAACACGAATCTGATTATTCGTTAGATAAACTGAATTTGGCATCTGAAGCAGGAAATGAAGCACCTGAAACCAGACAGACGAGTGAAACCGAAAGGAAAACGAATCATTTCTTATTATTTTACAGATAAACTACGTTTAAGGAACTTTTTCTATTAGTATGAGTTGTTTGAACATTAATGACATTATAGATTACATCAATAGATGAATATATTAACATCCATTTAATCCCATTCATTTTGGTTAGACTACAGCTGCAATCTATTTTGAATTTGATTATATTTTATGTTCATTTTTGTATAAAATGTTGTAAATTGTATGTTTTGTCCATTTTACACAATAACGCTTATTTATTAGTTTTTTTAAAACAAGAACCAAGTTTCTGGATCCAGAAATGGGACTGTAAGTTTGTACACAAACATTTTGTGGTTTGTCAGAATGTGAAAGCACTTTAACAAAGTCACGAGTTGGTACTTTCAAAACGTGTCAACCACAGACAGACACTCCGTCTAGATGGACAAGTGTCTCCACACTCGTCTGTTATCATGTGAAACATCTGTATTCACAGTTTCCAGTGTCAGTTTCTGTATTTCCATCTTGTTCACACACGAAAGTAAAAGTAGAAAGAAGGTTAAAGGTCATGTCTTTATTATTTATGCCAAGTGTGTGAAACAACAACAAAACACATTTTTTATTGTGCTTCACAAATAAAAACACACAAATGAGCCACTCACACGTGAACAAGTTTCACTTTTAATGAGAAAATATTCATAATATGTAGGAGTATATTGTGAGCCTTACCATGTGCTATAAAATATCAAAAGCGGAGTATATGCATACAAGTGGTTAACATAAAAACAGGTTATACTTGATGTAACTCCATTATCACATGTAGACAGCGGCTCCCTCACGGAGGCAATGGAGCTTCTGCAGAGTGATAAATGAGCTACCAGCATTTAAAATGATAAATAAAATCAGATCTGCACCATGTCCTTTAAACATAAAAAGCACAATAATCTTGGTAATAATAATAATAATAATAATAATAATAAATCATACAATGCAGAAACCTCTCTGTGTATATGGTTTGTTTTTATTTAGAAAGAATTATTGGGAAAACCTATAAATCTATTTATGGGTATTGTGTGTGTGTGACCTGAAAATCTGTTCTGTTGATGCGTCGTGTCTCCTAGAATTTAATATCTCACACAGAAGCTCGAAACTCGAGTGAAACAATAGCTGAAACCCTGATGCATGTTTTATGTTTCCTCTTGTGCTCCAAGTTCAAACTCGACTTGTCCTCTAGTTTGTATTTCATAACAATCTTTTGAAATGCAATTCAGCATATTCAAATACTTCAAATATTATTAATATAATAATATAATATTATGTACGTCTTTGTCTTGGGCTTGAAGTCACATCACAGAGGCTTCCTTGGAATATTATGATTTTTGATGCTACTGGCACTTTATCTCCTTCAGAGAGCATCACAATGCAGCCAAGTTTGTCTAATAATGTATCAACAGTAATTCTTCCACCTCGTCACTATGATTAGAGTAAATACAATCAAAGGTTAGTAGTAAGTGTCCTACAGTTTGTTGTATTTAGCTGAAGGACACTTGTACAGGACACCGTCAAAACTGTGACCTTTGGTTTACTGAAACTTTTTTCTCTCAGACAATCTAACATACAAATTAATCTCACATTCTTCGATGCACTGCCTAAAAAAAGATTTGTAAAAGAAATATTTTACTACTTTACAGTTAAAGTGGTTCAGAAATATTATTTCCAAAGCCATTTTGACACATTTTTCAGTTAAAGCCTGGGCCTTCCTTATGAGCATGGGCGTAATTCTTGTTTCATCATCATACGTATAGGGCCCACGTCAAAATATCCTGTCAAGACTTTATTCATAAAAAATAATCACATCATTCATAACTTGCACTCAACTGTAAAAACTGACCAGCTGCAGCCTGTTGGTGTGGTTTCCTGCTGCTGTGTGCTTGTTTCAGGTGAGGGAACGAGCATAAAATCATGCACATAATAGCTACATCTTAAATAAAAGCTTAGGCAAACTGTTTTTTTTCTCTCTGCACAACATTCTGTTTTGGTGTAACAACTTTTTTTTTAACAAAATATTTTTAGAATTTTTTTTTTTTCCTTAAACATTTTCCCCAAAATAACATACAGAACAGATAGACTCCAGGCGTTCATACATTAAATACACAGTCCTACCTCAGTTTAACATGAAACAACTGCTTACATCAGGAAGCAAATGAAGCTGCATAACAAATTAAGTTAAAAGAAGTGATTATCAGAGAATAAAAGCCCTGACCCAGCCCTTTTTATAAACAGGTACGTCATCTTCTAATATTTCCTTTTTTATACTATAGATACTACAGTAAGTCACTGAAGAATAGTGATTATAGGCAAACTTTCTATCTAACATGGTCCTTTCTCTCTAACTCTACTGAACCTGTTGGGATACGAGATACAAGTAAATACCAACAACTACTGAGGCAACGAGTTCTACAGATTTACTTACCGGCATTAAACAATCCCAAGTTTGTCGACTGTTTATCCGGCACTTTAGATTTAACCCAGATGTTTTAAAACAACTAAGACATGTCATGCATGTGCCATTTTATAGTTGTTGCTCTGAAGGCTGGATGTGATAAAACATTACAGGTTCTGAGAGAGATCAGTTCCTCCAAAACACTGTAGTCGTCCTACAGCTCCATCAAAGGTCAAAATAACCCGGAAATCCCACTACAAGGGCGTGTTTTTAGCTTGTGATCACACACCGGCTTCTCTTTTGTATCTCATGTTGATGCATAAATATCTTGAACCCACTGACAAGCACTCAGCAAAAATTGTCAGACAACCTGATTTACAGGTTTCAGCTCATAGCTCACTGATAAAAACTGCAAATAGATGAAAATATCATGAATTCAGTGTCTACTAGCTTGTAAAAACATCTTGCTTTGATCTCTAAAACATCATCTCCAAACCACCGTCAAACGCTTCCCAAGTGTCTCTTGCATCACCAAATCTTGTGTTTCCAAACGCCTCAACGCTTCAATAATCTCTGACATGCCGAGTCACTTCAGTCACACCTTCAGTTCTCAGGTCCAAAAAAGCCCCAACGTGATGAATTTCATCAACGGGATCGTGCAACCATCAGGTTATTGTTAATAAAATAAATACCGGTTAATTCTTTGTCAATATCGTCTCTTTCATTTTCATTCAGTCTCCTCTTCCTCCTGATTTCCACTCATCCTCTTAACCGTCTCTGAAAGAATCTGTTCACTCTTCTTCTTCCTCCTCCTCCTCCTCCTCCTCTTCCTCTTCTTCTTCTCCATCCTCGTTGGCATAAATACCAGCCTCCCACTTCAGTGCCATGTTGCTCTTCCTCCTGGTCATTCTAGTGGCCTCTAGAACCTATAAATAAACAAATGAATGAATGAATAAATCAATGAATAAATAATAATTAAAAAAAAAAACAAGATTGTATCAGATTTTAAATACTGCCACAAGCATTGGTCACATTTTCTCGCTGTACGGGATGTAAAAGCAACACAGTCATAAAAACCCACCACAGAAACAATCATCTAACATGCAATGTATGTCAAACCCTGAGGAGAGGCTTGGTCAAACAATCCACACCCACAGTGTTCAACAATGATACAAAGTTACTTTGTTCCAGTTCAATGTGTCATGCTTGAGGTCCAAATTTCATGATTCAAGTCACCGTCCCTTTCACACATTCATGCATTCAAGATAAACACAAACATATTTTTACATATACATCTTCACAATGCAGGACGCCGCACATGAGGATGGTAGTGTGATTCAAAGCTGAAGTCAGTTTTATGGCTTGGTTCAAATTTGCTGTAAGAATGATCATTTTTATTACTCCATATAGGTGTCATAATTAATATTGTCTTGACTGAGATTTGGTATATAAATAGCAAATGAGTGTTGAATCAAATATCCCAACAAATCCACAAACAAACACATGCAGAACCAGCACAAAGAAACAGAACAAGGCAGAAGCAGACCAGAGATCAGATATAAATCTGTTTTCATATAAAACTGCTCTTAATCTTTAAAAACAGACATTTGTATTAAAATGGTACATTCCTGTCTATATTTTTTGTATTGTTTTAATAGTTAAAGATCATCTGATTGACCCCTGCCTCCAAGGTGCTGCATTAGAACAAGAAACATGAGTGAAATAACTCATCTATAGGTTGATTCTTTGTCTTATCATGTTTCCAATACTTTATTTTTTCTCCCTGTTATTGCTTTAGGTTGTTTAGATGTTTATTTGTAGGTTTAAGAAAAGAGGATCAACTTTTGGAATTTATGATTACAGTCATTGTCTGTGATAAAATAAAATAAAATAAAAAATCAATTCATACAGACTGAATCAATACCGATTGGATTTGTTTGCTGAGCTTAACAGACACTAGATCAAATGTAAATAAATTACTTTGGCATCATGTTGAAAATAAGTGCACAGCACAACACAACTGGAATGTTTCAACATCTGGCAGAACGTATAAAACTACGTGTTAATTAATGGTTCAAATATAAACAGGAATGTTTTGGGTATTTCGTGTTGTTTAAATATCATCTGATCCGGGTCTGCCAGGTAAAGGTGTGGCGGGTTTCTGGGGTGCATCGGGTACCTCAGTGGTTACCTCGTTAGCCAGCAACAGATGGGCATACTGACCCATCAGTGAGGAGAGAAGCAACAGTACAACAAGTCAACAAAAGTGATGTCATCACAAATAAACAATAACAATATGAGAAACAAACAAAGACAGCTAATCAAGTTGAGATCAGTTTTTAATGTACTGACATCTATGACTCTCTTACAGTTCAGGATCCTCAGTGTAAAAGTATTTGCCCCCTTCCAGATTTCTACATTTTTACAGCATTTTATTTACTGTTGATATTTCTATAATTATATTTATCTTTTGGTATATATAAATGTTAAATGGAGTACTGGATGCTTAAGCATCATAACGTTCATGTCATAATTTCTTACTTATGCAACTTTACCATGAACTCAAACAACTTTGCGTCTATTTTCGATTTACCAAGTTTCAGGTCCGACTTCTTCAGGAAATGTTCGTGTTAAAATAGAAGTAAATCCAGAAAGCCCCAGTTTCTGTTACTTTCACTTTCTCTGCTTCACTGGGGGATTTCCCTCTGGTGTTTTACACTATTAGCTCACACGACTTACCATGAACAATGACATTCAAGTCCTCTGACATTATTTACCACCAAAGTCAAACAAACGTGACGTGGGGAAAAACCAGTTTCAGTCTCTAACATTCACAGATGGTTGCCAATTGAAACCATATGTGAGACAAACTTCTGTACACCTTCAAAAATCTAAAATTTAAGGGTGGCAATAATTTTTTAAGAGAATAAGACTAACAAGATTGTTATTTTTTTCATGTTAATCTTATTTCGTTAAACAAGTTTAAAGACTTACACTGTTGTCTTCCATTTTTTCCTTCCTCTTCATCTTGTGTGTTTCATAATCTTCCAGAAGTGTCTGCATGAAGTTTTTAGGTCGTGATCCTCCAGAGTCCTCGCTGCCGGCATCAGACAGGGCACCTTCAGAGGGTGAGGGTGAGACGGGTGGTGCAGGTCGAACCTTCTCGATCTTTCCTGCAAAACAAAAGACACGATTTGTTTCTTTGCATTTGTGATGAATGAGACAATCTGTATCCTGTTGACATACTGAGAAGAGTCACAGTATGAGCTAACCTGGTGCTGTGCGTGCTGTCAGCGTCAGTTTAGTTGGCAGGCTGTTGCTCTTCATCTTGTCTGCTGGGGAAATGGCAGTCTGTCTCACTCCTGTCCTTACAGCTCCGTAAGTGTTGCTGGACATGCTGCTGGGTCGGACGACGACGGCAGGCTGCGTCTCCCTCTGCTTCTTCAGTTCTTCCTCTCTCTGCTGAGCAGCTCGGATCTCTTCCTCGATCATGGACAAGGTTCGCTGCTTCTTGGAACGCAGGCGGAACGGGCCGCTAGCCGCCTCCACGTCAGGGCCTCGCGATGCTGCTGCTGTGCTGCGCAGTTCAGCTGCTTCTGAGTATTTACTAAAGTAACTGAACTCTGGTTTCTCTGGGCTTGGAGGAGAAGGAGGATGGTAGACTGGGGTTGGCCTGGAGACAGGAGCTACTGTGGTGGGAGGAGGAGGTGGAGTTGGATCTGAAGAGGCGAGCGCTCTGGTATAAGATGACTGGATTTTAATCCTTGGACCTCCATTTCTAGGCCTTTGTGGTGGTGAAATGGGCTGTGAAGGTGGAGGAGGTGTCTGGAGCTGCGATCGTTGAGTTGGGCAGGAGACTTGTTGTGTTTGTTGTGATCCTGATGTTTTTTCTAGAGAAATTGCCCTTTCCAGTGGCTGTATGTCTGGCTGTGGAGACGGGTTAGATGGTGCAGGACTGGAGGACACAGGAGATTGAAAGCTTGGAGCTCCACCAGACGACACAGGTGAAGAGGAAACAGGAACTGGGCTACTCGTACAAGCAGAGGATGGTGATACAGGGACACTCATCTGTGATGAGTCCAGTTCTCCTCCGTTCTGAGTTGCCAGGGCGCTCTGGATGGCATTTTGGACAAGCACTCCTGCGTGGTACTCCAGCTCCTCTTCTGTTGGGCTGCCCATTATCTGCCCGTTTACTGGAGTGGTGGGTTGAGGGGTAGGTGGAGACACTGGGGTAAGTGGTAACGGAGTTGGGGGAAGAGAAGCTCCGCTGTCAGAAACATTATCCAAACTAAACAGAGTGGTGTCCTGAGAGCGCACAGATAACTCATCCAAACCTGAGTCAGACTCCTCCTGGTGAAAAGTTGGATGAAAATGACCTTTTCCTTCTTCCTCCTCTGGCAGGATTGTCATCACAGCTCGAGCACAAGTAAATTCTGCTGTAAGACCTTCATCAGACCAGGTCACATGAGTCTCTCCAGTTTCTGCAACAGCATCGCAGCTCCCTGGGCCACTCCTCGTCCCCGGCTTTGAGAAGGGTTTGGCTGAGTATAACTGAGGAGTTATATCCTTCTTGGTAGCCTCCACTTGCAGAAATTGCTTCCTGGCAGATGAGAAATCAATTTGCTCCTCCACAATGTCCTCCTTCCTTGTCAGCTCTGGATCAAAGGTTACCATTGCAGGAGGACCAGACACATAGGGCTGCAAAAACAGATTAGCACACAAAAAAGAACATTAGAAGAGAACAAAGGAAGGGAGAGGAGAAGAGATAATATGCGAGCTCCAAAAATGTTAAGGTATCAGCTTCATCCCCTCATTAACAGTTAGTTTTGGTTTTGCATCCTCTCTTTGAAAGAGCATCCCAAAAACTCTCAGATCTGTCTTTGGAAGCCTTGGCGTGTTGTGTGTTACCTGAGTGAATGCATAAGTATAATTTTGTTTCTGTTTTCTCTCCTGGTATTTCCTGAGAGACTCTCGTTGCTCTCCATCCAGCTGCTCTTCCAAAGGGACCTTAAAAGAAAAAAAACCAAAACACCCAAAACCAATAAAAAATGTGTCAGGAAGTCGTCAGTGTTTAAAGAGAAAGCAAAGATGGAGAGGTCATCTACCTCCTGAGGGGGGTTCCACCAGCGCTGTGCAATCCCAGGGTTCTTCTTCACAGCCTGGTCTTTGATCAGCTCTTGACGCTCACGCTCCAACTCCTGAACCTGACAGTAAATACAACCAAGAGAAGAAAAGTTACAATAAATGCCAAGAGGTCAGGAAAATTATAGTTTACTATCAAAAATTAAAAAAAAAAAAAACAGTAATGCAAAGTTCCTTAGTGACGCCTTGGTCTCACGAAGACAAGTGATAGTTTAGACAAGAAAAGGATTATTATTATTTATTTAATTAATTTTGCAGCATTGCTACATAGCGATGCTAACAATACAACTTATATTTACAGAGAGGTGATCAAACAACTCTGAAACTGTTCCATATGCTTATAAGTTTATTTGTTTTATCTCTAATAAAAAACCTTTGGGAAATTGCTGTTGCAACATGTGCACAGGGTCAGCAATAGATTTCTGTTTAAAATGTCCTTTTTAAGTTGAATTGCAGGCTTTCATCTGCATGTTACATAATAAACTGTGTTATAATGAGACATGTAGAAAGTCCAAGCATACACCGTGAAATTAAATAGAGACATTAATTCAGAGTTACTTTGATTTGTTACAATTTTCTGATTCTGGATTTTGTAAACTTTTACTGTCTCATATTTTTTAATCTATAAAAATGAACATGAACAAAAATGAGCATTTTTGGTGATCTGTGACATCTAGCAGCTTTTTACCTCCTCTGAGGGCCGTCTCCTCGTCACCCTGACCTGCTGCTCCTCTCCAGGGGTGAAGAGTTTTGCTGGACGTCTCTCCTCATGAAACGCTCGCAGCTCAAACTTTGCCACGCCCGACTCGTGTTCCTGCACGTGCCCATTGGTTTTTACAACAGACTCTTCCTGGTGGATGAATGTGCTCGGTCTTTGTCCTTCTACAAGTACTGATGGGTGATTAGAAGCAGAGGAAGCTGATACACAGACAGAGGGAGACGTTCCATTAATGTTGATGGATTTGATGTGCTCTGATGGGGAGGGGTTTCCATTGGTGGATGTCTCTGAGGCTGCATCTAACACCTGGTCCAGGTAGCGAATCTCCTGTAAACACAGGGTAAATTGTTGAAGTGACTGAAACACTGGTACATTGTAGAACATGATTTGGGAGAACAAAGAGAAGGATAATAGACAATAATAATAATAAACATCACATTTTCTGTACTCAAAGGTATTTATGTTTTCAGAATCATCCAACTGAATGATTTTCCTAATTTGATAAATCTTTCATTGATTTCATTCATGGATAATATGTTTGAGAAACTGCATACCTGCACCACTTCACTGTCAGGAGTCTGTACTTGGTTTCTGGGGCTGCTGAGGCAGCCATGTTGGATCTGCTGGCTCTCCAGCTCCATGTTCGAAGGCCTGTCAGTAATGAAGCTTACTGAATCCTGGAAACTGACACTCTTCAGGGTTCGCTCTCTTGGTACAGTATCACTGACCTCTTCGGCCGCCCACCATGGTTTCTGTGTCAACAAATAAGAAGCATGTATTTGATAATCAGTTTCATACCAGCAATTATTTAAAAAATCAGATTAACATCAGACTTTTCTTAATCTCTCAAAGAAAACACACCTCATACACACAGAAATGTTCCAATCTGCAATGCAGCAGTCGTTTAATCTGATGCAGTACTTTGGTGCTTTGACTAATATCCACCACACGAGGGCGCCAAATTCACACTCTGCGTCTTTAACATACAGACCCAAATCATGGTTCTCCAACTGAGGCACATAGACCAGTGCTGGTACGAGAAAACTCTCCGTGTTAGTAGGTAGAAACTGTATTTATCAATTTAGCTTATTTGAAAAAGTTTAAAAAGTTACAAAGTATTGGTTAAAAGTATTATAATACCCATTATAATTTTACTGTGGTGGAACTGCTATTATATATTTATGTACCAAAACATAGTAGCTTTAACTACTTCATCCTCCTCAAAACTTGGACTGTCTCATTTCCCCTCCCATATGGTTTAATAAACAACTCCATAAAGACCAAAGGCTGTCAAAAGTTAAAAGATCTGGCCCCATAATGTGAGTTCTGATAAAATACTTTATATTTCTTCTACCTTATACCATCTAGAAGACTGCTTACCAATGACCCTCTACTTCATTTCTCGATCCACTTCACCTGTTCTCCATGAGGAGAACACTGGTAAACCTGTGGTCTCCTCCAACTTTAAAGTTGCTACAGAAAGTCTGATTCCTGTGAAGCCGGTGTTCTGTCAGTTCAGCATACTTTCTCGAAATATAGCACACCGGAAGGTGAGTTTTATAGTGTCATCTGTCGTGGTATCATACTTTATCAAAACTGCATACCGGTGTTTATAAAGTCCCTGGTTTAACAAAAAAATACAGTTTATACAGAGGTATTATGTTTTTAAAGGATCACTGTATTCTGCTTGCTGGAGGTTTGCATGATTCTAGTGCTCTTCATGTTTGTTATTTTATTTGAAAGTGGGTGAGTTGCACTTTAACTTAGCAGGACTTTACGACTTCACTTGGTAAAAATAAATAAAAATAAACATAAATAACACCACATTTATCAAAAATAAGCATTAAAAACAACTAATTTATTAAAAATAAGTGTTATTAACATTACGGGACTTTACGACTTCACTTGTTAAAACTACCTCCGCCATCAAAAAACCCAACAATCGTCTGGTTCCAGCTGACTCAGGGAACATCAGCATCCTCATGTTTTTGGATATAACTGCAGCCTGGTGTGCCTCAAGGTTTGATTCCCAAACAGTTACTAAATACAAGTTAGTATTGTGTTAAATTAATTTACAATTGATGCTGTATTTGGTTTTGATAGATCAACAAAATCCCAGATGCTGTATTTCAGTTGATTTAAGAGGGAAACATGAAGCTAACGAGTCATCTACTCATTAAAGTGGTCCTACTAATAAAATACATTTTAAAAACCATCTTTACTCGTGGTTTGCTTGATAAATGTATGTTGCTGTTGTATCCAGGAGTTATGACTGTGCATATCTGATGCAACAGCTAAAATATTAATATATTTATAGTTGGAGGATTATTATCCTGAAAGCACCAACTACAGCAAAATGAGACCTTTCTTTAAAAAAATAATTTACAGTAAGAATTCCAATATTATAAACATGTCTTAATAAAAAAAAAAGATTTGAAGCCAACTAAAATAACCTACAACCTACTCTCTGCTTTAAAACATACAACAGATGGTGGTCCTATTTGGGATTTCCACCAAAGACCTAGACCAACTCCAGTATTTCCAGCTGCTTGGCTTCTAACATGAACTAACTCTTATCAACAAATTCCACCTGCACTCATAAATCTTCACTGGCAGTCTTTCCCTTCTTCTCACCTGTAAAGCCCTCCATGTTGCTGCCCCTCAGTACCTGTCAGACCTCCTTCACTCACACATTTTTAGCTATGAATCTATTTTCTGTCCCTCTTTAGATTTGAGGACAGATCCATCAGTTACCCCCCCGAAACTTGCTTCCTTTTAACTACACAATGAGACTTTTTTTAATTTAGAATTCTTTCCTTCTGCCGCTAAGTGTAGGAATTATTGAAACTTAACATTTTCGCTATAAATAAATAACATTTTTAATCATATTACACTAAAATGTCCAGCAAACCTGTTACTTGCAATAAAGTTCTGCAGCTTAAAGACATTTATGACTCGATACTTGCTGTTTAATCTGAGTATGTTCACTGAGATGTTTGAGATTGACTGTCTGGGTCGGGACAAAAAAGTTATGAGAGGAAGGAACACAGCTGTTCACTGTAGTTTCCCTCTGTGCATAGTAACAGGAACTGGTTCAGTAATGAGTGACTACAACACAATGAATTAAGTTGACAAAAGTAAAAAAAAAATAAACAAACAAAACAATTATCCATCACCTTAATCTCAATAAGTGCACATATCACTTGTAGGTTATGTGTTTTTAGGAAATCCACATCTATCATCACGCAGGGATCAGGCCTGTGACCTTCTTGTTCACTGAACAATTCATTCCCCACATTCCAGACATGCTGTTAGTGAGCTACATTTACACACTCCTGTGTTTACGACGTGCCACGGAGATCATTAGCAAATACACCATTGATCTGTGATTTAAGGTCCTTGTAGCTGTTGCTCCTCTGTAAGCATGTAGTTAACCTTGATCTTTTTGTAGACGTATTAAGGATCACTTCAGTAAAACACACTGGCAGAGGAAGGAAGTCCTTCTGTGTCTTACAGAATAAGTGGCAGAGCTGAGCTGCTTTTACTATCAGTCTGAAGTATAAATCTGGGTCAGCTGCCTTATGTAGCCTCTGCTTTCTTCTTCCAAATCCTCTCACTCTGGACTCTTTTTTTTTTTTTTTGCATCTTTTACTTCCTCTCTCCTCTCCTGGACTGTTCAGACCCAGAAGCAGCGGTCAGAGAAGTCACATGGAGGATTAGAACAGCCTGTTGAAAAAAATCCCTTCTTTTCTGTCTCAAACTGAAGCAACAATTTCCTCTACACTTTGGAGCTGTCTCCTCCTTCCTCCTCTCAAAAAATGGTCTGCGGGTATTTTGCTGACCTATTTGACTAAGTCACATGAAAATGTCTAAACTCTCTCTAGAGCTCTCGAAAGAGTAATAAGATGTTCCTCCTTCTGTATTAATCATCACTACTCTGGTTCATTTGTTATCACATAAAGACTTGGATTTTTAAAATAAAAGATTGATTCTAATTTCTGAATCCAAACATTAAAAACTGTCCCAAGTTATAGCAGCGTGAAGTAAGAGCTGTAGATTATTGAACTGTGCTTTTTGTGTAAATAAATCCTAATGGAAAATGATCTGTGGTATATTCCACTTCATCTTCCATGGCAGACAGCGTAAGCTTTGTCCATCTCTCCCCCGTTACACAGGCGGCTGCACATAAAGGCCAGTGTTATTGGTTCTGCCAAAGGAAGCTCATTTTGATGAAAATTAGTTCTTCGATTGTTTCCTCAAAAAGGGACGATAATATTTGAACAAAAAACACTTGCATCCCTCTGAATCTGTCTGCAGACTGCAGCCATCAGAACATCTTCCATGCTCTGTGTTTGATTTGAATGTAACGTTTTCTTCCATGTTGCTTTGATGCAACATTTGAGTCCCAGAAATGAACCAGCACACAGCTGGTGTGTGTAGATTTGACCTGGTCAGACTTATATGATAACAGATTATTACTGGTGAAGCAGAAGCCCTCTGATTCTGATCTGGCTGAGCAGTTGTTGCGTCTTTACTTGATTAGTATGAAGGATGTGTTCATTTGGGTTTATTTCCCTGAATGACAGTATGCACAGGGGGGAGGGGGGTGGGGGTAGAGGAACAGCTACTTCTAAGCTACTTAAATCTCAACTGAGGTCTTTCTGAGTGGAACATGCATGTTCTTTCTGTACTAAATCATATATGTTTGATTCCAATATGATTTCAAAAGTGAGAGAATGGTTTCTTGTCTCATGTTTCTGCGTTTCTTGTCCAGAGGTCTCAAGCTTAAAAAGGACAAGAAGGTGCAGATCATGGCTGGACAGCAGGTCAGTACTTAAACATGTAGCTTTAATGGAAGAATCTCTGCTGTAAGATGATGTAATCAGCTGTGCTCGATAGGTTTAATATTATTATACTTGGGATATTTCTCAGGCTTGTAGGGATTTTCAATACTTGGGTATCAATCCATCTATTTAGTTTTTGTAAATGGTTGATGGTCTTTAAGGATTAAGGAGAAAAGTTTGGAGCATATTGTAAACGCAGGGTATACCACCTTAATCACCAGAAGATTCTGATTTCAGTTTTGTAAAACTTCACAATATTTTGACACATATTCTCACCTCGAGAGAGAATATTGAAGTACTTTTCAGACTGGTTTGTAGTTTTTATAATAACTTATTTGCCAGTTGTTCACTGCCAAAACCAGGTGAATCTGTTCCAGTATTGGAATACATTATACAGTAAAATGGATTGTAACCTTCTTTACACTACATTCACCCATTTGTTTATACACACTCTGATTCACACATCAGTACCAGCATGTGGTTCGGGGAGACTGTGAGACGTGTCGAGGGAGAAGCTGGAGTCAAACTGACAACCTCCCAGCTGATTACTCTTCATCTTGAGCCACAGTCACCCAAAAGTGATATTTGTTGCAGTTTTAAACACAACAGCTAAGGCCAGACTAAATTCTTTGTTGAACTGTTGGCACTTTGAAAGTAACTTGTGTATAATTTTCTTCTTTCTCCTCTAAGATTCTTTCTTTTTCACCTCATCCTCCTGCGCTCCGTCACTCAGCAAGTCAGAGGAGTTTTCTCTCTGTTAATCATTTTAGTGACCATGTGAGGACGAGATATCCCTTCTATTCACACAAGGTGTGTGTAGTTGACATTTATGTGCATGTTATTCATATGAAAGAATGTTTGTGTGTGTGTGTGTGTTTAGTGGACAGTGCAGAGGGGGAGGATATCCTGTTACTGCCTCAGAAAAACAGCTACAGTACAGGAATGTCTCATATGCCACACCATTCTGCCCCCCCCACACTCTCATACACACTAAAAAGAGTGTGTGTCTGCAGCTGAGCAGTGGTGTGTCTAAGCTTTATGTGTTCTGTGTGTACTTGTACTTGCAGGTTGTGTATTCATGTGTAGGTTTTTGACTCTCACTGAGGTGAACTAACATTCCAGGCATAGCAAGCTGTCCTCAAGCCTCAGACTCTAGTTCTGGTGATGAGGGACACTTTTAACCCTTTTTGTTAAACTAAAGCAGCAAACGAGCAAAAGAATCATTGCAGCTAAAAGCAAACTTATCCTCCAACAGTTTTCCAGAGGCCCAAGTGACATGGAAGGATTACAGCTGATAATAAAAAGGTGGGATTGAACGATTTCTCTGGAAATTCACTTCAAGTGTTAGTCTGTCCCAGACAGCTGGATTTCAGAGTTTGAAATGTTGTTTTTCAACCTCTGCCTGTCTCCATCTATAACATCTGGAACTGCTTAAGCTTAGCTCATTATACACAAAAATTACAAACACACAGATACATAAACACAGACTCCAAACATATGCTGGATGCCTGAGAAGCAGCGAGGGTCTGTGTGCTGAAACATATCACACCCAATAAGAACACATCCACATCTCCCCTGCCCAGAAATAAAGAGGCTTCTATCCAAGTTTTCATAATCCTATTTTATCACAATCACTTCAGTTAAAATTATAAAACAAAGTGAAAGTATATTGATTTGTGTCTTTATATAAACATATAAGCCAACAGAATGAGCTCCTTCGGGCCAGTCTGTGTTTCTGATTCAGTTTCTTGGATAAATACGATACTGTATAGTAACTGGAGCCATCTCCAGGTTTAGCCTCATGTTCACATTTCCAAACAACACAAGACGAACGGTGCTGTCCTCCTAGGGTGTGTTTTTAGTTTGTCAAAAAACAATAAAACCTCTGACTGGACATATTCTTCATTTTTACAGTATTTCAGTTCACGTCTGGCTTGTTAAACTGAAACTTTACGGCTTTTTAACCTACACAGGACACAAGCTGAGAAACAATCAGAGAAATCAAACAGAAAATTCTCAATTTACTGCATTTGATTTTTTTCATTTTTAAAACTTTATAAACTGAACACTCACCCGAGTCTCTCATAAACACCAGAAGATTCATTTACTTCAGTGATATCTGGAGATCCATGCTATAATCTTTTTGTAGTAATGAAATAATTTCAACCATCTGTGTGTCTTCTTCTCATAAGTGTTATCTGCTTTCGATTTAGTTTTGTCCAGTTGAGTCCAGCCCTTGTGGCCCAGTCGGTGGGAGTGACTGACTTTTCCCTGGCCAAGCCTTTTCCTCTTCTTCTTCTCCTCCTTTTCCTCCCCTCCCATCTCTTTCCTCTCCTCCATAAAGCCTCTCCTTTCTGAGCAACATTCCTGCCGACTGCATGGAGTGCTGTGATGTCATGGACGAAATGTGTGCATGAGTACACGTGCACTGGTACAAAGTCCCTCATGAACAAAGATATCTTCAGTATGAGGCCTCAAACACACAAATCAAAAATCATCCACCCTGAACTTCTTACACAACCAAGTCAATCTTATTCTCCAACACACACTGTGCAGCCATGTTTACTTTAAAAGTACAACTTCTATCAAATCGAAGGAGAAGGGGGGGGGGGGGGGG